>JAAGNO010010055.1:0-13234 GCA_033439905.1 Ceryle rudis | reverse complement strand
GTCACACTAGAGTGCAACAGTCGCCTGGCACACACGCACACTCCGGGGATCGCGCACTCAGCTAGTGAAGGGGTGCGCGGTGGGGGGGGGGGGGGGGGGGGGGGAAGGAAAGGAATAAAAAAAGAAATAAAGCTGCAAACCATACCACAGAAATTAAGAGACAAACTGTTTTCTGCTTATCACCATATGTAAAGATGGGGAAAGAGGTATTTTGAACACCGGATAGAATAAATGTCAGTTATTATCCTTAGAGATTGGTAAACACATGTTGATACAGTAGTATTTTATGCAGCTAAAATCAATTTCAGCCATTTTGGGGTGATGCCAAGAGGATAGATATTGTCCTCTGCTTACAAAGCTGCTCATTGCAGCAGTGAACTATTTAAAAATCAAGCCAACATTTAAAAAACATTCAAAAAAAAAAAATCAAACTAATGTTGCTTTACCTTTTCATATGAAAGAAACATTTCAAACATTTAAAATGAAAACAGAATTTCTCTTTTTGAGAAGCAGCACACAACATGAGAAAATGAGATGAACTCTGACATTAATGGCTAATGAACACAAATGAAAGGGAAACCATTTCCACAAGCATACACTTCTCTATTCATTTCAAGGCCTCAGACCACTATGAGGTTGAGATGAGCTTTAGAAAACACAACAAAAAGCAAATCAACTTTCTGCTATTAAACAAATACAAAGTACTTTTGTTGAGATGAAGGATGAAGCTTGCACTGGCATCTGGAAGAGTAAAGGTCCTTCCCTTGCTCTTTACATAGCAGGTTACTACTAAATCTATTAAACAATCATCATGACAGGGAACACACCCAGGCACCATGGACAACTTGCATGCAACACAGGATGTATGGAAACAGTTTGCAAGGGCACAGAACCAGCCAGCTTTCCACATTACCATCTCCATTGCCTTTTTGGAATATCCCTTTCTCAACTATGCCTGTCACAGTACTTTAATGCCTACTGAAGGCATCAAAAAGAGAAGAAGAAGAAGCAGCAGCAGCAATTTTTTGCTTTGGAAAAAGAAAAAAAAATCCTTTGTTTTCAGGAAACAAATATTCAATATATTCAACATGAAAAATAAAGATATTGGAAATTTTTTTCCAAGAGTGTCAATTAAAACAAAACAGGCTTGTATCCCACTGTTTGCATTTCAAAAATATTACTTATGGAGTGATCTTATATAAGACATACAAAATATTAGTCATCCAGATGCATGATGTTAGCCATCTAGAAAGAGTAAAAACTACTATGTCCTGACAGTACTTCCCTTCATGGAGAGGAAAAAAAAAAAAAAAAGGTATTTTACTACATTTTACTGTATTTTACTTTTACTATATTTTTTACACAATAAAGAAACAAACCAAAAGAGATTGTATAGCTCTTAATTAAAATTATTCAACGGACTAATTTGTTGTAGGCTTCTTTTAGATGCATCCTCCAAGATCCCTATAACCACCACCTTCTTTAGCCCACATTTTCAATTATGTGATAGAGTTGATAGGTAAACATCGGAAAGCATGACAAGGAAGACAAGGAAGGGGCTGCTGAAGAGCCATATATGTATAAGGAATAACAGAAGATACAACAGGAACTGAAAAATTGCTGTATAGAAACTCCTTGAAGTTTACTCCTATTTATATTAAAAAATGGAATGCCACATTGCTCGAAGATGAATAAAAAATTCTGGCTAATTAACACATATAAAACTTATTAACACTAAAATTAACACTATAAAACCTTAATTTCCAGCTTAAAAATGAAGAGCATTTGAAAAGCAAGCCATTAATACTCTCCAATTATTTTTTGTCATTTCAGAAGCAGCTCAGACACACTACACTAACTTCTGTAAGATGTTCTTTCCATATTCAGAAACAGAACATTTGAAAAGAAACTTTTTATCTCTTCAGACAGCTTCCAGAACCTGGAAAACATGCATATGGAAATGATGTAACCACAAACTTGTTGCTATAAATGATTATATGAATAGTTATTTAAAAATTAAAATTAAAAAAAAAAAATTAAACAACCTGGACAGTTCATCTTCTACAAGCCACGTAGGAAAATTAATCCTTTGGACAACTGCTCTCCTCTCCTGCCCAATAAAGAGAAGTTATGAAGAGAAATATGCTTTTTAAAAAAATAATAAAATAAAGAAATCACACTAACCGGAAGCCAGTTTCTTTAGACTGTATAGCAAGGGGGAGCAGAGGTGGGGAATACCTTGATACATCACAACGTGCAAGACATCCAAAAGCTGCATTTAGCACTCGGAACCTGCACTTGGTTTTGCAGGTATTCAGGCCAAGCAGAGTCACGCAAAGGGAGCAGAACAAGTTCTGAAGGCAGGAGAAGGTGATGACAGGAAAGCCAAAGGAGCAAGAAAAAAATCTGAGGAATTTCAGAGGGACTGAAGTAGCTTCTCCTCCCTCCAACCCACCTTCTCCAGGAAACTCCTCTCCCCAGATTTGCTCAGGTGTGGGGTTCTCACATAGCATCCCCACTTTGCAGTTCCCAGAGGCAACTGAATGGAGGTCTCCATCTCCTCGATCGATCACAGCAGCTTCCCTCATCAAATACAGTGCAACATAACCAAGCTGATCAGATGCCAAAAGCCCACTTTCCCTCCTTCGCTTCCACCTTGTGGTTCAAGACAACATTCTCCAATCACCTCTTCAAAGACAGTTTAGAGATCTATACCAGCAGAAAAGAAACCGACCAAACCCAGTTTTCTAGTGGTGTTAGTCCCTGAAGTAGCTTATCATATAAGATGTACATAAAGGGCTTCAGGGAATAAGACTGGGGGGGGAAAAAAAGCAGAAGAAAGTTGAACTCAGACCCCACAGTAATGTGATGCCTCCTGCCATTACAGCAGTTATATCAGGTTGATTATATTACAGAACTGACCCCACTAAGTGCTTCAGAGTGCCACAGGATACTCCCCCATGCCAATGAAAAAAAAATAACAATAAACAAATGCTTTCTGTTTTGGAGGAATTTTTTCAAGCCGTAATAAAACATAAGCATGTTCCCCAGTTACTGTAGATTTTTCAGTCAAGTTATCTACATCTGAGAAAGAGAAAAAAGTTACAGGGCTCATCAGTCATCAAGTGCAGGGGATTAGCTTTACCCTGAGAAAACCCACCATCCTAATTACAGTGTCTCTTAAGCAGCAGATACACAGGGATACAGGGAGCACCTTGTTATTTCACATGTTGAGCTATTTCAAGCTTAGCCACCAAAAACCCTTTGAAGAAAGAAAGTTTCAAGAAGAAACTCAAAACCTTGGGCGGGGGGGGGCAAGACAGTCCTTTCTGTGGCAATGCTAGAGTGAAATCTTCCTGGTTTTAAATAGCAGTCATGCAGCTGATAGCACATCTAACCAATTAATTCAGCCAGCCTTATAAAGCAAGTAAACTCCTACCCAGGCAACAATACAAGTTCATCTTCACATAAATATCAGTTAGTCTTGAACATTACTTCAGTCCAATTATGGCAAATAAGCCTACATTCAATACAACATTCATTAATTTTCTTTAATTTCTTCTCTCTTCCTACCTCAGCCACTCCTGAACCATTACATGCTGTAGTCCTTATTCACCCTACTCTCAAAGCAGAATAGTGAAGTACAGATCATTCTCCACACACAGTTCTTCTCTGTCCCCCTTCACTCTATGCCCTGGCAGAGGAGAGGGCACCCCTTGTAAGCATAACAGGTAACATACAGTGCATGACGCAAAGTAAAAACCTAACCAGATAGTTTTCTCATGAAGTTGACTATCTGCCTCCCTCCCTGGGGAAAAAAAAAAAAAAAAAAAATCCTTCAAAGATAAATTTAATATTTTGTTTAATATCAGGTTTTCAACAAGAAAAAAAAAAAATCAAGAAACACAGATGCCTTTATATTACAATTTTCATCTTATCCATAAACTGTCAGTAAAAAAAAAAACAAACAACAACACAAAAAAACTAAACAAACACAAGAAAAACAACTCAAACAAACAAACCAACCAACCCTATACAAAACACAACCCACATGTGAATCTTGTTCGTTTCTACCAGAACACACAAAGTACATTTTGACCTGATTAGTAACGTTGCACAGTCAAAACAAGTGACACTTGTCTTTTCTTTGCTAAAGTTGTATGACGTGTTACATATTGCAGTATTAAACAAACAGCCCACTTCTTTCTAGACTAGGCAAGGTCTTAAAGGTAGTGTTATAGTAACTTTCCATATTTTGTGCGATAAAGGCCTAGCTTTGCAAGCAAGGAAGAATTTGAGTTTTAGCACCACTGGGGCGGGCCCTTCTGTGCAACTGCAATCACCACCCTCTTACGGCTCCTGGTATGGATGCTTCAAGAAAATTAAGCTTGTGATAGCCTCATTTAGAGCAAACCAAAGTCATTGCCATTGTTCAGGCATTCAGGTAAAGATGTAGCATTCCGGCTCTACTAATCTTAGATAGAGACTATTTCCACATTTCTTCTCCAGTTCTCCACTGCTCTATTTCAGTCAAACAGAGAGCACAGGTGAAATACACATGGCTTGGAACACAGGTCTAGCTTGTTATACACGGCTGGTGCAAGTGTTAGTGCTTACGGTAGCATTTACTGCCATAGAACAATGGCTGTTTTCCTTTCTAAACATATAAGTACTGCCAAATCCAGAGTAATATAATCACAAATTCAAGATTAGAAACAAACAGTGAAACTGCAAAATCTATAAGCAAGGTAAGGAAAACTTTACAGGCTGCATAATGCTGGAAAAATATTTTATATAAATACATAAGCACTTACTTGAGAAAGGCTGAGAGTTCGTCTGAACAATAAAAACTAAATCATGAAAAAGACTTCTGGAAAATCTTCATCCTAAACAGGGTGCAATTAGCACTACAAAATTTTACATTTTCTTCCTAAACAAGGTTATTGTCAACAATTTTGCCTTCTCTCCCCCATTCTCCAAAAACAAACAGAAAAGTACATATACAGAAATAAAGTCTGAAGAACCAAAGGGACAGTTTCTTGCCCTTTTTAAATGTTAATGTAAATTACTAAGTAGTTTTCATCAATCCACATATACATACTTTTTGTATCTATACATATCTTTTTCTAAAAAAAAAAAAAAATCACCATCCATTCCAATATCCCACATCTCTTTCCCTTAAAGTTACAAAAAATTTAAGCAGAACTCAGAAATAAATTCTATCAAGAACCAGATCATAAAAGTATTCATTCTCAACACTTGACTTTGGCATACAAATATCCCTTCTTTGTCTTCACCACCTTCTTTTTACTCTGCATAAATCTCCTTTTTACCAATGGTTCTCAAAATCTTGCAAGATATCCACCTATTCTCCAGAAAATTATCTCCCCAAACTCTCATAGCTAAAACTAACAATGCAGCAATTCCAATCCCTCATTTTAGAACAATTAAAAATAAAAAAAATAAAAAAAAACCATTGATTTAGTACCCGCTGACAATGCATTTATAATAACAGAAATCTTTGAAAAAGAGAAATAAGTGTTTCATATAAAACTATGTGCTGGTTTTGGCTGGGATGGAGTTAATTTTCTTCAGAGTAGCTTGTATGAGGTTGTTTTGGATTTGCACTGGAAACAGCTTGATAATACAGGGATGTTTTCATTATTGCTGAGCAGTGCTCACACAGAGTCAAGGCCTTTTCTGCTCCTCACGCCACCTCACCAGCAAGAAGGCTGGGGGTGCACAAGAATCTGGGAGGAGACGCAGCCAAGACAGCTGAACCCAACTGACCAAAAGGATATTCCATACTATATGACATCATGCTCAGCAATAAAACTAGGGGGAAGGCTGGATGGGGGATGCTGCTCAGAGAACTGACTGGGCATTGGTTGCTGGTGAGCCATAATTTTCCTTTGCATCACTTGTATTTTGGGGGGTTTATTTCTCTGTTATTTTCCTTTTCATTATAATATTATTATTGATGTTACCATTATTATTATCAAACTGTTCTTAATCCATGTGAGCTTTCTTGCTTTCACCCTTCCAATTCTCTCCCCCATCCCACTTGGGGAGTAAGCAGCTGTGTGGTCCTTAGTTGCCAGCTGGGGTTAAACTACAACAAGCTATTAACTCTTAAAACACTTATGAAAAAGCTCAAGTAAATCAGCAACTGTTTTCCTTCTCATCAAAAGAAGTTATTTTTGTCCAAGCAGTAAATCTCACAAGGGACTTTACTTAAAAGATACTAATCAGCTTATTATCATGTCCTTCTCCTATTTTAAGTCACCAGTAAAAATTATTTAATAGGATGCAGGCTTGCGTTACCCACCACCATACTCATTCTACTTCTTCACAATGTTCTTAATCATTCAAAACATTTTTTCTTTAAGTTCTTCTTTGTCAGTTATTAAAACTACTGAAACTTAATTTCTGAGTTTATAGCAAATAATCAGCCCATTAAAGGAAGTTCCTATAGACTCCACACTAAAGGAATACTGGTAGAGACTTCTACAACACCAGGTCCTGATTTAGGTCAATGAGGCTTTTGCACCCTGGAGTACTTCACATTCTAGCTCCAATGTACTTTCACACATTTAGATTTTAAGCAGCGTTGATTTCTCTGGAATTTGAATATTCAATTAATTACTGAAATTTATACTACTGGCACTGTTATTTGCTTCACTTCCCATCAACGGAATAATTATCAGAAACAGAGTCTCACAGATTCTTTTAAAAGTCTTCAATCATCTTCAAAAGTCTTCAACAAATATACAACCTTTTGAGTTCATTAATTGTTTCAGGTTGCTTCAGAAAGCTGTAATCACATTTACTCATGACTATGAAAAGCAGCTTTAAGTACAATGTGGTATTAGTGGAAGTCTCTTCCTATTCAAGCCATGTCCCTAAAATATTTAAACACTGATACCTTATCAGCAGCAAAAGTTTCCATAATGTGAAAGATCCAAGTAGGTAATATGCAAACAGTCATGAAAACAAGTAATTCAGGTACCTTGCCTGGTTTAATACAGCTACTTGTGCACGACACGGATTGTAGGACTGGAAACTAAACTTACTTTTCCCTTCTTCACATTTGATTTTTTGCTTTATTTGTCTTCAACAGTTACAGATCCTCCCCAGATGATGGTTCATTTTATAGGAGACTGTAGTTCTTACCTGACTTTACTCAATTCTTCATCATATCAGTTAGATACTAGGTTGCGATACACTGACATAGCTACTTGAAAACGCTGTCAAGAACAGTAAAAGACCCCTTCTCTATCGCATTACCAGCAGAGCTGAGAGCTTGTATTATCCACTCATTATTTCTTGTCATGGTTTGCAGTTTCTAAGAACAGCCTGGTGCACTTTCATAATGACCTAGAATGTTGTAAAATATAGAAAGATATCCTCATTTTGTATTACTGTTATAGTTAAGGAAGGAAATTTTTTCAATATAACTGTAATTTCCCACATGAATCTGTCAGTCTGAAAAGATAAGCACAACAAAAACACACAAAACAGACCAACCAACAACAACCACCCAAAACTAAACAAAAACCTATAAAATACCTCCTGCTATTCCTGGTACCAGTCAATACAGAAGAAAGAAAAACCCCAATCTTTTCTCTCTCTCTCTTCTCAAAGCACTTGAGAATATTAACAGACTGGCTCAAATGTGCACACACAAGAACATTGGTGCAAGTTGCAACTATAGAAGAAACTATCCCAAGATTCTTGATTCAACCATGTCACTGAGAATTTGACATCAAATCTTGAAGTTTTCTGAAAACAACACAAATGCAAAGGGAAGAACCAGCATTCCTAGAAATTAGAGTATTATACTGAACATGCACATGCTTTGACTGTTCCTAAATCAAAGCATCGATTCTCAGAGTTCTTATTTTACTTTCTTTAGCAATTACTAGAAGTGAGGAAAAGAAAAGCATTACTAGTGGAGCTTGTTTTCCATTTTTTTGCTTTCTCAAAAATTTCCGAAGACAAGGTTACTTTTGGCTACATCTTTTATGCACTGTATCACTAGGCAAACAAGTATTTAGAGAACATACATATTTAGCAGAGTTGCATCATTATGCACCGGCCACTTAAGTTCACAGCAGTTCGTAATATAAGGAGTGGTTTTAATAAACCTCTAAACTGCTGAAGCTGCTATGACATACAACATTACTCGCATCATAGACATTAAAGCACTTGTCTTTATTATGTGTCAGCTAACAAAACAGACAAATAATAAAATATAAGGTAAAGCGCTTATATTAATGTGAAAAGATAAGTATTTCACTAATGCAGTCTTCAAGGAAAAAAAAAGGTAAAATGAATTCATGGTTATTTGAATTATCATCCAGTATAATAACATCCTTTTTAGAATTAAATTACCTCCTTTGAGCATAAAAAGGATAATCATGGGCTTTCTTACTGACACAGTCTTTTGTAAATACTGAAAATAACTTACAAGCTAAGATATTGTCATTTCAAAGAGTACTCATAAAAATTGTTCCAAAAATCATATGTAGAATAATATCAGTAGCTTAAGTACACTTTGAATTGTCTCTCCACTAGGATGGCTTTTTAAACATCACAGCAAAATAAAAACATGACATGTAAAATCACAGGCAAATAAAGATGCTATTCTGATAAACTAAATAAAAGGTAGATAAACATCCCAAAAATCTTCTTCCTTAAAAAAAAAATAATTGAGGGGGGAAAAAAAAATCTTATATATGAAACAACAGACTGACTAATCTCAGAATCTTAATTCAGGAAAACATACATCTGCTTGGTCACATAAAACAACTAAACCATGAAGCCAGGCAACCTTATCCCCTGTAAAAAACAGAGCCTAGTATTCAGAATCTACAGTCACAGCTTCTGGTTTGTTAGATTTTAAGACAGATCTAGGAGACAACCTTTCACACCAGTTTGGCAGGACATCTAAAGACAGTATCTTCAGAAAACAGGACTGAGCTCAGAGCTACAAAGTCTGAAAAATGAGACAACAAATGTAAGACTCTGAGACTGTTTTGACTTGCTTTACTTTTACAAGCAGTAAGAGCCCAAAAACCCAAATGCTTATGCAGGTACCAAAACAATCTACCTGACTAGAGATGACCAGATATGGAAAGATAAGAGCACACACACACACACACACACCCCCGAAAAAAAAAAAAAAAAGATCACATGAGATTTTAAAAGGACTTTGCAGTAGGTTTCTCCTCAGTGAGAAACCCAGCATCAGGCTGATCATAATCACAGGAAAAAAAAAGTCATATTTACATGATCTCTAAAAAGAGGACCTTACAGGGTTATGGGATTGTTAAACTCAATAATAATGGATGGCAATGAAAAATTTGAGCAGAAAAGTAAAGATCCAGGTACGATAAATTTATCTATCTCATACCACAAATTGGCATCACTGTTAAGGACAGGTCCAAGTCTTGCTGGTATTCTTCTGTTTGTTATACAGGGTTATTTCTCTGTTAATTACACCTGATTAATTACACAATGATGTAGTGCAGATGTCTACCTTCTTACTCCATACTGTATCTCTGTTTTGAGGTGGCTTCCTTTCTAGTGACAAATGACTGACATGCACTCAGAACTTCTCCAGCAAAGGTAACTGTGTGACAGAGATGTCCAACCCACCCTTACTGGTATTACCACAGCTTACAGACTGTTGACCACTCATGGACAATCACGTTGTTTTCTCTCTAGGGTTATCTGGCAGAGCTACAAACAGTAGCAGGGGCACAGGACCTATGCATTCCAACTCTGGAGGGGCACTACCCCACTCAGTCACATTCAAGCGGTATCCAGACAACCATCTTTACATATGAAAGTTTTATATCCTGCTATGAAAGCTCTGAAATAGAACTGACCTCTGCAGACAACACAAAAACAGTTATTCCAAATGAACAGATTTTCTAACTGAAAAGTATATTCTATGAATACAGGCTTAAACTCTTGCTAATCTCTGTTCACTGTTCTGACCTATTGTTTCATAGTGTATCTGTCCAGCACCAAGTAGAAACTTGACCCTGTGGCCTTTACTTATATTTACCTAGGTCTGAAAATGCTCCATTTCATATTCAGCACAGCAGCACCATCATTCCACCCCACCCAATACCTACTCTCAAGAATCACCACTCCATACATGTACCTGTTCTACTCTTTCCCCAAGCAGCTGCTAAAAGCAATTAAGAAAGAATATCAGGCAAGACAGACTTCTGACCCAACTTAATCCACCAATTTTTATGCACACCTTATCAGTTTTACTAATCCCCTCTGCCAAATTACAGACAGTACCACAAGACACATGCTTATGCAGCTCACACTACAGAAATATTCACATGCCTTGTACAGATCCACATCAGACTACCGATCCGTTAAACAAAGCTTGTCAATCATTCCCTACATTTTGAAATTCATTACAAGAAAAGAGTTTGCCTTCCTTCTCCTCTTCCCCCCCCCCCCCGCCCCGAGAATGATACCTCAGGATTTATACTAAAACAATCATTCTATAATATATTGGTAAATTTCCAAAAGTGAGGTGGGAGAAGAAACTATGTCAGTGAAAGTGTGATCAGTATCTCTACGCAGTACTTTTGTTTTCAGTGTCAGATGGGTATCTGCAATCTGTGGAAATCAACAGAAACTTTACCATGAAGCATATATTTGATGTATAGTACACAACATGACAGACCAAGAAAGTCAAGGAAAGAAAAAGATTACCAGAAATCACTTCTGTCCTAAAATCAGTTTGGCACTCTTTCATTTCTATATACATCCCTTTTCCAGATCATACCCATATTCCCCACTCACCCAGCAACTATGGATGACTGTTGAAGCAGATGCAGAAGTGAGAGTCTTCAAAAGACCCTACTTCACACAGGCACCACATAAAAAAACTGCACAGATAATTAAAACATAACAATATTTTTTTTTTGTATGCCATGGAAAATTTTATATCCAATAGTCGCCTTCTAAGAGTTTATACCCTATCTTAAGCTTATTCTAGATAAAAGATTTTATACACTAATTGATCAAGACAAAGTTTAAATTCTAACCACATGTATTAAAATTGTACCATGACTTTAAGAAGTATCCCTTCCAGTAGCCATACATAACTGAGCTTATCCATGCCACTGCCAGCAGAATCAAGGCTACAGAATAAAACTGTAATAGTTGAGGTGCAACCTAAAAAGAGGACATTTGAATGCAACAGAAAATAATATTGGAAAAAAAAAGAAGACTGAAAATCATAAAAAAGTTCAGCACCAGCCAAGTTCAAAAGAACTTTCTGTACATAATCTGCCTGCAAGATCACACCCTCAGTTAAATACTTTTTACCACCTCACTCCTTTCTTTCAGAAATGTCTTTCTTCTAACGGAAGGAAAAGGAAAGAAAAAAAAAAAAAAAAAAAGAAAAAGAGAAAAAAAAAGAACTGGCATTTTCAGGCAAACTAGTTTTTCAACCCAAACACAGAGAGGGATTAAAAATGAGGTTTACACTGGAACTTGTCTGTTCCGTGAAGCTCTCGTAAAATTGGAACAGATACCTAACTGTTACCTAGGAAACAGTAAGTAAAGTCCTGTATAAACTATCAGGTCGTGTAACAACCAGAAAATTAAAAACGAAAAGAGTGTCTCGGTACAGAAATGATTTACTGCAATCTACAAGACAAACTCAGTCCCTTGGTACTTCATATCCCTGAATCAAGCAAAGCCAGATATAAGCTTTGAAACTTCCATTTCAGAAGGAACTCTCAGGTTCTTCTGGAGAAATGCTATGATCTGTCTTTACTTGAATACAAATCTCAGCACAGGCAACAGCTGTGTCTTCAAGTATGCAGAAAGCTACTAGGTTTTGTACACACCAACAAACTCTTCCAAGTGGCACATCCCTTTCTTTCCCTTTGACTCTAGCTCAAGTGTGATATGAAGATCTGGGATCTTTTCTAAAGCAATGTTTCCAAACAAACAGAAGAGGTCAAGCAGTTTGGTTACCTGGAAAGAAATATCATACTACGTCACCTGCTCCTTATCTGTGCGAACATATATCCCTTCTCCTCAAAGTTTCCACTGTAATGACTGCTGCTGCAGCTCTAACAGTATCAGCCAGGAACACGACCCAAGGAAAGACAAGCGGGCTGGTAGTGCTGTAGCTGTCACATCGTGTAAAATTGCTGTGAGCAGGATGAGACAATGATGTGCTTGAATGATAGCAGCTGTTCTGTGCTGGCATCGCCACAAGCAGAGCTGTAATCACAGCCAGGTGCAATGGTGGGAATTTGGGGGGATAAAGGCTATGCCTGCACCTGTGGCACTCTGTAACTTCCAGCCATTCAATATTTGCTTTTCAAAGACCATCTGTCATTTTGACAGGCTCCCTACCTGAGCGTCATGGGAGCAAGCTACCTTTTGTATTTTCTTAACGTGGCCTTTCTCCCTTCTGTACAACATCCACTTTCAGCCTCCAATGCACTTCATAAACAGAAAAGGATACAGTAGCTATGGTGTCGAAACCACCGAATCTTAAGAATTTGAAACACTCCTAGTTACTGTGATCAAAGCTAAATCCTTTAGGAAGATTATCCGCACCAGAACCCTGAAAAAATCCTGCGACTCAAGTACTTTTATACTGCATCTTTGAGATAAAGTGCAATTCCCCCTGTTACTGAGAAGGGCTACCTTCAGTTACATTTAACTCCAGTAAGAACATTTTAACAGGGGCTGTTATTCTTCTTGATCCATCCATGCAGCTTCGGGCCTGGCAACTAGCTGCAAACGCAACAGTCTACAGACAGAGACCACAACTCCGAGGCCATTAAAAGGAAGATTTATTCGGAAAGGGGAAAAAAAAAAAAAAGAAAAATAATCCTTATCGAGCACTCATTTAATCAACAAGAAGTACATGTCTTGCAAGGGATAAAAGACGCCAAATCCACTCTCGCCCCAGCACCCATCATCGTGTGAAACGGCAGAGAGGTAGCGCTCAGAATCTGGCGATGATTTCACCGCTTCTCTAAAAATATCGCTCCTGGAGGAGCCGGCGTGTCCGAAGCGACGCATACCGCGGGAGCGGAGAGGAGGGGCCGGGCCGAGCGAACCCCGTCCCCGGCGGTGCGGAGCGGCGGGGCCCGGCCCGGCCCGGCCCGGCGGTGCCCCGCTCCCTCAGAAGTTCTCCCTGTCCCCGCGGCAGATGACCGCTACCCGCACC
>JAAGNO010010054.1:0-17394 GCA_033439905.1 Ceryle rudis | reverse complement strand
AGTTGAGGCTGTCCCTGCTCTCAGCAGGGGAGTGGACTAGATGACCTCTAGAGGTCCCTTCCAACCCAGACATTTCTGTGTTTCTATTTCAAAACACTCAGCTTTTTTTTTTGTTTTTATGCGGAGAAATCAGTGCTAATACTGCTGAAATGGGGGCTGCTCGATGATCAACTCCTATACTGCTATTCCTTTCTACTAGATGCTGCTGCAAAAGCTGAAAGGTCCCACATACTGTCCTTGGGATATAAATACCTTTCCCTGTGGGGAATCCAGGATGAAGAATTCCCGATCAGGTGTTGATTCTGGAATTGATGACAGCATGACACGCACAATGACCAGTGAAAGACTACAAATTCCCTTTTCCAAAACGTTTTCACCTGCTTTCCACAACTTGGTAGAACTTTGCTTGCAACAGGACCCTGAAAAAAGGTAACCTTCTGGTGAAAACTTATTTTCTGTCACTTCAATATAAGACCCAGTATAGCCCACAACTTAGGAGACAGGAATTATTTGAGTACTGTTACAGTCAGTATTTCAGACTAGAATTACTATGCAAAGCACTACACTTATCTTTTGGCTTTGTAATTTAAGAATTATCTTGTCTGATGAAAGAACTGTACTTTCAAGGTACGGTGTGACTCCTGAATTTCTTGTAATGTGGATGTGCTTTGTAATGAGTAAAATTAATTTTTAAACATGCACTTTGTCCAAGAAGAAAACAGAAATCTGAAGTACGTGTTTTCAGTACTATGCCTCTTCTGAATGAGGCATTAAATTCCTTGTTCAGCAGAAAAGTGAAAAAGCCTTTAAAAATAGATTCTTTAGGAGCGCCTCCGCTACAAATTGAGGCATAGAATGTAGGAATTCTGTGCTGCTTTACTCATGCGTCGCATTGGTCTTGTGTGTGAAATACTACAGAGCTTAAATTGATTTGTTAGTTTGGCCTATTTTCCAAAAGCACTGTTTTACTTCACAAAACATAATTATACTGTTCATTTTATGATCCAGGCCATCAGCAAGCAGTTTGCTTTCGCATACGTTCTTCAAACAGGTGAGTTTACTGTATTTTGTTAAATGACACGGTTATAACCTAAATAAGCCACAAAATATTGAAGCTGGATTACAAAATAATTAAGTAACCCGGAGCCAAAAACCATCCTGTAACAGCATACCTGCTTTAGACTACTTTTTTTTTTTGGTCAATATTGGGGAATATAGGGAAGCATGAGTAATCCATTTTCCCTTTGATAAAGTTGGTTTAAGATATGTCAGCCTAACTAATAAGAATAATGGTTAATGTTCTTAACTTAAAGCAGAAGAACTGCATAGCTATTGTAATTAGTATTGAAAGACTAATTCAGCTTACGCTAGCGTGAGGAAAGCTAAACCCCTTGTCCTGTTATTTTCAATATTGTAACATGCAAGAACATGGCGCTGATTTCACATACTTCTAATGAAGTCAGATGCCAAGTTATGTAGACTTTATGTGCAGCCCTGTTTTAACTCTTCTTCTTTCTAGATAAAAGAACAAACACGGAATTCACTACTGTCTCTATTACCACCTCCTATTCAAAATAACAGATCAGAGCTCTTGGCACTGCCCTCAACAGCAGCTGGGACTGAACTTGGACGTATTACTGCAAATCAAGATGAAACAGACTGGGAATTCTAAATAAATACCAAACAATTGTACCTCTCCTGTGCTTCAAAGAAGGAAAATGTGACTTGTGTTTGCTGCTTTAGTTTGTATGGTTAAAATACAGTTAGACAAGGTATACTTGAAAATGCCATTGAAGTGGCCACGTTTCATTAACTACTTTATCATTTGGCAACATGAAGTGCAGCGTGCCTCACTTTCTGATCATAAGGAAAACTGTATGTAGAAAATGGCCGAATGCTTATCTTCCTCTTTCAAGATACTTCTTAACAAGAGAGTTCCTGCTGTCATCTTACTCTATACTGTATTTTCAGCTCATTGCTGCAGGCCACGTGCCTTTCTGAATTCAGGCTTGGGTTTGGCCTGTGACCTTACTTCAACCATCTAGTTTTCATTTCATTACCACCCAAATTGTTTTAGTAAGGAGAAATCCTCCAATTCAGAGTCTGAATTTGAAACTGCACAAATTAGTTGCTTATGCAATAAGTGTTTCTCTTTTCACACATCTCAAAAGGCATTTCTCACTTGACATGCTGTCATACTTGCCAGAAGTTAGCTATGCATCATTTTTCATGCAGTTTTAATAACTGCATGTTTCTCAAAGTTAAAAGCTACTTGAAAATGTGACTCATCTTGCATCTGTTGACATTCTTAGTACAAATCTGTGCTTTGTCCTCGCCATTTATTGCTGTGTCATTTTAGCAATTAATCTGACCTCTTACTATGCAAAATAAAGTCTCAAGTTAGAACAGGTACGGGTTAATTTTGAAGGATCATACTAAATAATCTGAAGTTACTGCACTTATTTTTGTTTATATTGTATTCCTGTTCAGCACCGGAACTTACCAGAACCTGATACTGTTTTCTTAAAAGAACAGGCAATGCATTCACTGACAGTGCTGCAAGCCACAGTTAAATTCCCATTAATAGATTAAGCCATAACAAGGACCTAATAAACCTCCTAGGATCCTGTTGTAAGTCAGATGAAAACTGCCTTTCTTTGTACAATTCCGTAAGTTCTCATCTCCCATACTCTACCAGGCAATTTAAGCTGAAAGAAAGCAGCAGCTTTTTTTATAAGCTGCATATTCTCATCGTGGTTTAGAAAAAGGTTCCAAAGCCACTAATATTTTACTGATCTAAGTTCTGACTGTAGTAGAAATGCATAAATAGGTATCAAATAGATATATTTTAATTTTTTAACATAAACAACATTCCACAGTAAGTCTTCAGGTCTTCCATAGCTGAGCCAGTCTGCAACCAACCTTGAGAATACTACTGTTTTGCCAGTATCTTCATCACTACAAAGCCTTGAAGACCAAATGACCAAACCGCAAGCCTGAGGCAGACTTCAGTGTGGTTGTTTAGAATTTTACACATTAACGAGTCAATTCTACTCATGCTGTGAAGAAAGCTTTATATTTCAAAACCTAATACATGAAACTTAAGATTAAAAAACTTTCAATAAATTTACTCTGTCTCCACTTATTTCCATTTAATTCTTGTACTTTTGTTTTCACCATAATTCAGTCATAGTAACAGCATCTTGTTACTGCAGGGGAGAAGTTTCATATTTATATAAGTAATTTTGTAGAAAATAGTTGTCTAAACTAGAAAATTGATCATAAAAATATTAATAACTTAATTATGTACTCTTAAAGAAGATATTTTCACATGAAGCCCATGTTAATTCTTAATCACTGCAAATACTATTTTCAAATCAAATACATTATCATCTCCAAGTATCTTTTGACAGTACATGTAAAAAACAAGTCAAGTGAGAGTGCATGTGAAGTTGCACATACTTTAATTACAGGCCTCTGAATAAACATTAATACTCTTTTTCAAAAAAACCCACAAAACTGCAGAAAATTTTAGGCAGCTTAACTGCAAGCTTCTGTTGAAACAGCAGTGGCCTGCACTCTATAAAAATTAATTTGGATACTAATAAAAATGTATAGACTGATTTAAAGAACCATGTGTTCTAGGAAAAAATGAGAAAGTTACGTATTTCTACATACCAGTTCAGCTTCTGTACTGACATGATGTTGAAGAAGAAAATGAAATACAGTTTTTTAAGTTAAAAAGGCTCATAGATCTTTACTGTTAGAACTATTGCTTTTCAACAGCTATAGCATTTTAAGACAAAAGCAAGGGGGAGGCACTGTGCCATCTAGTAATTCTTGAAGTAACCAGGAATACCTGAAACTAGTCCCTGGATTATGTTTGCTGCAGTTTTGCTCATTAACTGTGATACTTTCTACGAAGGAATAATGACAAATATTGGTTAACGTAAAAATAAGTATAATCATTGTATTGTTAAGGAGTTTCGACTGCCGTCACTGAAAAGAGGTTCTTAAAAACAACTGTGTTCTTCTGAAAATCTGAAGTTTTTGTGTACAGTTAGTGTTTTAAAAACGTGAGACTTATGGTCTGTATTGTTATGATTCACATTGCAGTGACTCTCTATTTGAAGCTGACATAGTTCTAAGCAGGACTTGCAATTTTCAAGTATCCTACATTTTGGCTCAGTATGAAGTATTTTCAAAGGAGCTCACAAAACTTTTATACATTTGCAAAATCTCACAGCCACTGAAACAGAAATTTCTAGCTTGGTTATTTTTATAGTACTTGTGAAAACAGTATTTTGGGTTTTTTTGCTACCACCTTTCTTCATGCTAGCACTATATAACACTATATAAAATAATTAAATATCTATAACAATAGAAAACTTAGGTTAATTAACATTACCTGAATATATGCTCCGTGCTGTTGAGTTTCTATTTACCTTGGTCCAGTACAACAGCAGATTGTGAATGACTGAATAGATGAACACAGGAAAAAGTATAATTATTTACTCAAAATCAACTTGAGCTGCTGTATGAACTACTCACTTTAAATTTAGAGTCTCAATGCAATAAGTATCCATTAAAGGGATAACTATTTCTTCCCCTTGATGTTAAGGCCAAAAGTAAGTATCTAAAAAAAAAACCAAAACAAAACACTTTACCTTTTACTTTCATACTTTACCTTACCTCTTTTCCCCAACCCCTCCTCCTCAAGTGCCATGAAAGCAGTTTTTAGCCTAGAGGATGGGTAAAAACAGAGGAAACCATTTGAAACATTTTGAAAATACTAGGTTTAAAAAGATTCCTGTAGAAATCTATCATTTCCGAAGGAAAACAATTGATTCTGCTCCATAAATATTACATAGATGTATGTTACTTATCCACAAATCCCATAAACTTCCTGAAAAATGCCTAAAAAGCCCATATAAAATTAGCTGAAATTGAGCTGTAGTTTTAATTTTTAAGTGTGATTACAGAATACACCATTAGTATTAGATTTACCCACAAATCCAGATTGATGGAAGCTCTCCTATTGTGAAACCCACCTGCAATAGAGAAGACCACTAACACAAGCTGAAATCTGGCCTAACAGTCTTAACAGGGCTTTCAAAGTCTGGGAGAAATGCCCAGCTTGCCCTGTAACAGGAACACAGGCCAACTGGCATGCTTACAGTTTACCTTACAATGAGCAGCGGCAGATAAACATTTTACTTATCTGGCCAGAACACAGCACATATGTCGGAAGTTTTACAGCCTGGCAATCTGTAGTGCTACAGCTTGGCCCAATTACTGTGACTGCTGTGATGGGATGAAGAGCCAGGGCATTGGCTTTCCTTCCCTCCCCAACCCCTGCACTCAATTAATTAATAGCACCATTAGCCTGCAGGAGCCAATCAGCATACAAAATATGACCAAGTCCCACCTCACCAACAGGTAGAAAATTAGTCTTTAGAATCTCTATTTCTGAGGAAGAGAACTCCCAACTAATGGTGGATGGGCCTGGACCTTTCTTCTCCCCAAGCAGGGATTCCTCTTTACCAAGATCCGCGCCTCCAACTTTGTCAGATGTTACCTGGGACTTACTAACTTGAGCCTGATTTGTGCAGCAACTCCAAATTTGTTACATCTGTCACCTTCATAAATTAAGTCAAATCTGTCTCACTGACTGACAAGCAGGCAGCTGTTGACTCTAATAGTAGCTATACACATGCACTCCTCAGTTGTAAACCATTGACCAAGTCTGGAACTAAGGGTGGGTTTAGCCACCCTGAGGCCCTCTATAGAAAGCAAGGGGGTCCACTCTGAACCTCATGACTCAACAGTAGGACCTCCCTCAGCCACCTGTCAAACCCGTACCCTTTCATGTGACATAAAATTTACCTTATAGCAAAACAAGTTGACACACTAGTAATAAAGTAATAAGAAATATTACGTAAAAATTACAGGGAAGAACTCTTTGAACGTTCAGAATGGCTGCTTTCATTCACTGTAGTTAATGTTGATTAATGTCCTGGTCTGAGTGAAAACAGAACTCATTCTGTTCAATGATTTTGCTTTTCAGCTCAGTTCTTCTAACTCACTGCACTGTCTGAAGTCAGCAGCCTGTTTGCACAGGCAGTGCCTGCTGCTGGCAGTGAGAACACCCCACCTTTAGAGTTACTACCGAGGGTTGGTGTGCAGACCGAGGCCACTGCTGGATCTTGTGCACCACGCCGGGGGGTGCAGGAAAGGGAAAGGCAGCACCTGCAGGGAGGAGCGGACAGGGCAGGTGACCCCAAACTGACCAACAAGGGATTCCAGCCCAGATACATCATATTCTACATAAAGCAGAGGGATCAGGAGGGTCTACAGCTCGCTCTCTCTAGGGGCTCCCAGGCTCTTCTCCCTCTTGGACCGCTTTGCCAGATTTGCTCAGCTTGGCTGAGATCCCCTTTCGTTTCCTTCCTCAGAGCATCCCAGAAGGACTTTGTCCGTTCTGCCTTCGATCCCAATCGGTGTGCTCCTGAATCCAGTACCAGAATCCAGATCCCGAACACAGCTCCCTTCTGCTGCAGGGCCCAGTCTGGGACTTCCCCAGTGCCTGCTCCACAGCATCAGTGGTGACAGTGATGTAATTACCATCAGGCGGGTTGGGTTCGATATTATTTTTGTATATATTTGTCTATATTCCATTTTTATTGTTATTATTTTCATTAAAGCTGTTCTAGTTTCCTTTTCTAATCGCTAAGTCTCTCTCCCTCACTCCCTTTCTCTTCCCCTTTGGGGAGGGAAGGGGTTTAACAGAGAGCATCTGTTATTGGTCTTAAGGGGCCGCCCTGACCCTAAACTGTGACAGAGGGTCTATTCTGAATCTCATGACTGGATAGCAGGGCTTCCCTTATCCCGTTCCTTCTGCCCCATTTGCAATCCCTGTAAAAAGATCAATACCCTCAGCCCAAAATTATTCTACTGCTTATAGTTTAATTAGTACAAATATTATGATCATATTGGTTTTGTTCGTTGCACATAAGTTTACTCATAATACAATCAAGCTGGTTTTAGTTACATTTGCTTATCTTTGATTATTTGCCTCGTAGTAAGTAATGTAGTGAGTGACCTTGCCATCAATCGAATCTCATTTAACTTAGTTGATTCTTCACTCTATTTTACTAATTAGCTAAACCATTACTCTTGCTTAATAATTATAGTGCTGCTTTTATCTGAAGTGAGGTGCATTCCACTCATTTTTGCGGCACGTAGAGCCTTGGTTAGGGGTCTGTAACAAGTAACAAGGGGAAGCATCTTTTTATGTTTTCACAGCCCCATGACACCTTTGAATATTTAACTCTATTTAGTAAAGGCAACTTTCTCAGCACATTCACTTGTACAGTAGACACTTTTTAACAACAAGCTGAAGAGAAGACATTACCATGATTTTGAGATAGAAAAAGTTGCATCTGAAAGACTCAAAAATTAAACATTTGCTTTTAAGGACCAAATATTATCAGCAGTGTCTATTAGCGTAACAATCTTAAAACAATGATGTATCTTAAATAACCTCATCTGATTTTATCACCTGTCAGTTCCACAAGTTTTACCTGACCAACAGGAAGTTCCACCTAAACAGAAACACGACCATGTCCACACCCATCCCCAGATCCAGTCCCACATCATACATTTGCTTCTCAGGACCGTGTACAACCGTGTATTCAGTTGTTCTGGAGTTTGAAAAAGGGAGCAGCATTTTGGAGCAGCTAAATTTGGTGGCAGTGCAAGAGAATATATTTACTTATACACATCCAACACTTTTAAGAGTTGTAGAACCAGAAGCTTCTACATTTACATTGCATATGCCCTGAAATGTTCCGATCCTTCACACACTATGACAAGGAGGCATGCATTGGATCACTTACTTTCCAAACACTGTGTACTTCATGTCTAGGTGTGGCTGCTTGCTGTAAGTGATGAAGAACTGCGATCCATTGGTATTTGGACCATTGTTTGCCATTGAAACTACCCCACGGACACTGTGCTGAAAGAGGGGAAAAAAATCTCAACGTGAATACACAGCTGTGAAAGCAGGACTATAACCTGTACAGAGTGCTCTTTACACTCTGCCTCAAGACTCAAGAGCAAATCTTGGTTGCTAATATATTCCATCGCAGTCCATAATTAGCTCCTCAAAATTGCTCTTACAAGGAAAAATTACTTTGCCTTCAGTGTGTGAAAAATACTTAGTTACAAACTCTTTCTACCTCTGTTCTCAGTGATGAAAACCCTCAAACCCAAGTACAGAAATGCCTGTTCCTATTTTAGTAAGAATTAATCATTTCTATCCCTTTATTGCAAGATTATACTTTGCTTCACAATTAAAAAAAAGAAGCAATATTTAATACAGTACAAAACAATGCTGATCCTTCTCCAACCTGTGAAGAAAATTCATATGAAAACAGAACTGCATATTGAGAGTACAGAAATACCTTTACCTTTAGGTATTCACTGAATTCATCTTCAAACTTTTTGCCCCAGATGCTGTTACCTCCTTTCCCAGTGCCTGCCAAAGAAGCACCACAATAGATTACTGGATTTTCAGACTAAAAAAAATCCAGAAATTATGTACTCTTATAACATTTTACAACAAAGACCTAGAAAGCCTGTAATTCAGCAGGGATTGGGTTCTTGTGTCTTGATACCGAGCAGACACATAACTTTATTTAGGGAACACCTATTAAGCAGCAGAACTAAACACTGACATATCTTCAAATTAAATTCAGTATGAGCACAAACAGACACACAGATGAATCAGATTTTCTCCCAAACAGCTGACACTGTTGGGGACATGTTCCCCAAATGCTTTAAAGGCAGTGTAAAACCTTTCAGACAGAAACCAGTGGAACCACAGTAGCAACTCCTACCTGTTGAACAGCTGCTAAGTCAGCAGAACTATCTGTTTAGTGCAAACAGCTGGAAAAACTAAAGTTTGTAGAATGCTTTACTATTGCATGATTATTTAGAACCAGGGTAGCAGCTGCTCTTCTGTAAACTCACCACAAAAAAACTCTTATCAACAATACAAGACTTTTAATATTTTATTTGTATCTCAATTGTATTTTGGTTTTAATATTCGTACTTATAATTTCTTAACATTTTATTTTTATGTACATTTTTCTAGAGAGAGACCTGGACAGAAGAATTTACCTAATGGATCCCCTGTCTGAACCATGAAGCCCTTTATATTCCGGTGAAATACACATCCATTGTAGTAGTTACTAGCACAAAGAGCCAGGAAATTCTAAGGAAATGAAATAAATCATATTAACAAACATTCAGAAATAGTATCCTCTTACTAAAGTGACAGCCCTGACAGGACCAAGACTAACCCTTTTGCCTCCGCTTTGCATTAGGTCTATGTGAATTCCACAGAGTACTGCCAGAGAATAGTCATGAACAAATTACAGTTAACATGTTCCTTTGACACTGTCAGAGATACAAGGATTTTAAATAATGCTTACAGCACAAGGTTGCCTGACTTGAGGAATAAATAAGAAGCCTGAAACATGCTCAGAAGTATCACCTCCATTCAACATTATTATTTTGTAAATGTAATTTTTGTGATCAATAACTTCTTGTCTCAGCTTTGTTAGTTAAAGAGTAAATTATTTAAGTTTAAACTTAAGTTTATTGTAGAAAGGAAAACCTAGGGCCTCTGACAAACAGAGAGTGATTCTCACTCTTAAATTAAAATCAAATCTGTACAAGTTTGAGCAAACCCAGGAAAATCTGGGAATCCCAGGCCACGTGCTGTATTTCCCCTTAAGGCCAAAGGACACTTTGGAAGATGCTGGAACTTGGAGAGAAGCAGCTCTTAGCTAAACCTTACCTGGTGAGAAACAGGCAGCAAACTCTAGGCAGTATGCCACAGTGCACGTTTCACAAGTGGAACAGGCACTGTACCAGCTTAAAATGTTAGTATTCCATTACGTGGAAAGATGAATTGCAAAAGCCACTTCACCTCCTCTACAGTCTTCATTATTTCTACTGCTTTGTTTCAACACTAGCCAATCCCGCTCCTGTTACTCAACTTACTTCACAAGCCTTTGGTGTACGCTCACAGAATAGTTCAATTTTAATATCTCCTACATCAGTGTGTAATGTGACAGCCTGAGCAAGAGACAGAAAGTAATAATTAAATCAGCAAAGAAATACTAACAGACTCAGTTTTATTTCCCAGTCTCACCAAGAACATAAGCAAGTTCCTACTGCATATAACCACTGTTTCAGCATTTGACCATAGGCAAGGCTACTGTCACCAACCTTCCACATTTCCAGAGAAATCTCCAAAAAGCATTTGGTTTCATTTAGTTTCAGGACAAATCAAGGTCCCATGGTAATGCAGAAGCTCTGTTTCATGCTGTTACACTCCAGAGAGAGAGTATCCATTTGCAAACTGGACCTACACAGTCACTTAATCACAAAGCTTAAGTTGTACCTATTTCAGATGACAGCATGGTCCACATACCCCCCTGGTTTACAACCAGAGGAACAACTGATGTGTATTACTTGCCTGCAGCTTTTTGAGTGGTACGGCTAGATCTGAAAGGCACTGTATATAATCTGCCTTCACAAACAAGCAAACCTACAAAATTACACACATCTCTTAAAAACTTATAAATAACCTTTGTAAAATTTAAAAGGCAGTTACCCAGCCAGCCAAGCAAATATAACACAGGCCAAATATATCACAGTGCTCCCATGGAAAGCGTGAAATTATGTAAAAGCAATTGCCATGGGATAAGAGAAATAATAAAATCCAGCATCACTGTGCCAGCAGCATACAAGAAGATGCATACAATGTCCATGAAGATGCTATAAAAGGTGACACAGTCTTATCTCTATTTCCTGCATTGCTAAACTTCTAAAAGCTTGCAAGTGTAGGAGATTACATGCCCTCCAGCAGGCCTATGTGCCTGCAACTTGAATAATGCTTCTGTAAAGAAACCAAACTAGATTAACAAACATTAGTCAAAATGGGATTAAAATCTGTGATCCTAGAACTGAAACTAATTATATTTTAGACTGATGTAAAATGACCTATTTTCCTTCTCACAATATTTTGTTAGTCCAAAATGAAAACCTAAACTTTTCCTTACAAATTCTTCACAGCGTCAAAGCAGAATGTGTAATCCTTTGAGGTGCAGAGCAGCTATTCCCTTTCCAAGAAATGATCATTTCAGAAAGAAAAAAAAAAACATACAAAAAAGTACTATTGTTCTCACCATGTCTGATTATCAAAAAGCTGACGTAGATTTGTATACAGCAATTTCCTGCAAAGAAAACATAAGAAATTTGGGGTTTTTTTCCCAGCCCTTAGTTCTTTTTGATACTATATGTAACATATGGCTATATGTTTTTACACCACAGTTTTACTGTGCCATTCAAGTCACTCTGTTGGATAAATGCTTTACTTGCAGGATACAACCATGCAGCGTATTTAGAACTCATGCCAGTAGATAAAGAGAAATGTGATTTGGAGCCACCTTCTGACAGCTGTCCGTGCCTGCAACAGACAGGTACCCGCATCCAAGCACAGGATCAAACTTAATTTTAGTAATATTTTCGAATAAGCGTTCTGAATTATGGTAATAAAATCACAGTTGTGTAGAAATAAACAGTTCTACACATTAATTTCTTCTCTAGACACTGTCCTCCCAGGCTTCGCAGGGCCTCTGACAGCGGCCGGGGGACCCGCCAGCAGCCAGCCCCGGCCCGTCCCGGCCCCTTCGCCGCGGGCTGCTGCTGGGCGCCAGGACAGGCGAGCGGCACCGCGCACGTCCCGGTTACGGGTACACCGCGCTCACTACAATCGGCCCGCTCTCCGCTCCTCTCTGACCATCGACGGGTCGGCGCTATCGCTCCTTTACTGCCTATTTCAGGGACTTCCACCGAAGGCCCACGCACAGGCCGCGCGGACTCCGCTCACCCGCCGCCGTCGTTGCTGCAAGGCAGGGCCCGGCTCCTCTACCGGCGAGCGACCCTGACAGCGCTCCCGCCCCACCGCATTGCCGTCGCCAGCTCGGCCTTCCCGCGACGCCCCGGTGCCTTCACCCGGACTCACAGAGGCCTCGTACGAACCTGCAGAAGCTGGACCCAAACCCAGCGTCCACCGCCGGGAAGCAGCGCCCCGGCTCCGCTCACGCGGGCAGGAAAGGCTCGCTGCAGCCCTCCCACATCGCGGCGCGGCGCCACCGGCGCTACACGGAAGCCGTCCCCAGCCCCCCTAGCGCGGCGGAAGCGGAGGGGCCGAGCGCAGGCCCCGCCCCGCAGCCCTGGACCTGCTCTGGAGTTGGGTGAGTGTGGAGCCCCGCGGCGGCGAGCCCTAGCCCGGCGGCCTGGGCCGAGGCTGCTGGTAGGGCCCTAAGGCTGGGTGCCGCCTGCTTCCCCCCCACCCCTCTGAGAGCCTGGACTCCGCAGGCTGGGCAGAGAGAGGTCTCCGGTTGGACTCCGCGGGTTGGTTCTAGTGCGCGAAGGTGGATGAAGTTGGAAAGTTCCGCACGACTGTACAGGGTCGTTTATGGTGCTTCACCACGAGAGCTCTGGAGAAAGGGAGGGTGTCCCCACGCCCACGGCCGGGGCCCCGCTACCGGGCGATGAGGCTCCGCTTGCGGCTGCTGCTGTGGGAGGCCCGTGCGCGCTCGCCTCTGACAGTAGGGCGGCATTCGCAGCCCGACCGCTCTTAGCTCTGCGATTCCATCCAGTGATTTCCCCGGGCTTATCCCCGCCTGTTTCCCCCCTACAGACACCTGCATGCTGCTGCCTGTCTCGCTGCTGCTGCGCCGGCCCCGCCACTGCATCCGTGCCTTGGGCCGCCTGCCGTCGCGTTCCCTCATGAATCTGCGGGAGCTCGTATCTGCCTTGAATGACTTTGCTTCCCTCTCTCTGGCTGAGAGCTGGGACAATGTGGGCTTGTTGGTGGAACCAAGTCCTCCCCACACTGTGAACACCCTTTTCCTCACTAACGATCTCACTGAGGAGGTGATGGAAGAGGCAGTGCAGAAGAAGGCAGACCTTATTCTTTCTTACCATCCTCCTATATTCACACCACTCAAGCGAGTGACATGGAAGACCTGGAAGGAACGGCTGGTGGTCCGAGCCCTGGAGCACAGAATCGGGATTTACTCCCCGCATACAGCATATGATGCCGTACCTCATGGAGTCAATAACTGGCTAACAAAGGGACTCGGTGAGATTCTGTTAAAAACAAACAAAAAAAGTTAAAATTATCCATCATATTTTATGTGGGGACCTTCCCTCATTTTTCTTTCTTCCAGCTTTTACAGGTATGATTTGAGGGTTTTTTTTTAATTTTTTTTTCCCCAATATTCTTCTAGTACTTCTAAGTATCCTAAACATATTTGAGGGAATTTATCTTGGTGAATAAGTAATACCAGATACAAACCCTAGAAGGCATTTTCAGATGCACGACTGTACTACCGGATGTAGTCAGAACTGGTGCAGCATATTTATTTTCCATCCTGGTTGCAAAGTTTAGACCACTGGCTTTAAATCACCACCTTTACTTTATAAAATGCCACATCTCTCTGATAGTAAAGGACTTAAAGTGTCCGAAATTATTCTAGATTTTTATCCTGTATTGCAGTTCATAAATGAAAACAACTATGTCTTTCCAAGACGGAAACTATTTTGGTTTTGTACAATTCTTAGGGTAAAATGGATGGTATTAAGAATGATAATATATAACCGTCAACTTCTTTATACTTAAAATAGACTTTAAATGTGCCTAATGGCAACAACAGGGCAAGAAGTCCTCAGTTCTGGTCAAGGAAAATGGATTCAAGTGCAAAATTTGCAACTATTTAGGATATGTGCTAAACCAGTATCAGGATACTTATCCAGCTTTATAAAACAGCAATTTTGGGCTGTTTTTACAGGTACTTGTACATCCGTCCCACTGCATCCATCAGCTGAACCAAGCTATCCATCTGAGTGCACTCACCGGGTAGAATTCTGTACAGACAACACTGAGAACCTGGACACGGTGCTGTCAAAAATCAAAGACATCCAAGAGGTCTCATGTCTCACTACTTTCCCTGCCAGGTATCTGCTTCACTCTCTCATGTTGTATTCTTTCTGTTTGATACAGTAAGTTCCTGGAATTGTATTTTGTTGTTGTAATAATTTTGTTCCTCTGTGCATCGCTGCTGTATCTTTTCAGCAACAGATCTAGAAACTTACGGAATAATCATCCCTTTTTGATAAATCTGTGCTACACTACATTGTAACAGCAACTCAGTGTAGCACATCACAGGTTAGAGGTGGCAAGGAACGGTATTAACAGGAACTTTGATGAGGACAGTTGAGTTAAATTCTGGTATTTGTTTCTTCAAGAGACTAGACTATGCTACTACAATGTCTTGGTTTTTTCCTTTCTTTGTGGTAGAATGCTAGTGGGATAGAATAGCTTTGTTTTGTATTAATATGATGCTGAAATTTTATCTAGTTTCTTAGGAAGCACCAAGCATATCTTTCCTCAGGGTTGAAGGTGAGGAGCAAACACGAGTCAGTTTGAATTGCTCTCAGAAAGCACTGTTGGAGGTTGTGGCACTACTGTCCCAGAACAGCCCTCTTTATCAAAAGACAGAGATTCTCGCATTACAAAAGGTAACAAAATCACATATTACTTCCAGTGAATGTATTTCTTGTGTGAGCTGGGTGCCCTAAATACTGAAATCCTGTAGTTAGTAGCATACAGGTTTCCTGTGCTACCCCCTTAGTGCTCTGAAATACTGCCCTGTGGGGACTTTCCCAGACAATGAAAATAGCTGTGTGGCCTGTACTAATTCTTGTATAAGTTCCAGCAGCTACTGTAGTTAGTATGTTATATTTGAGAACTTCACATACCTATTTCTTTTGTAAAGTTCAGCAGCATTCCTGAATGCCCAAAATACTCTTTTCTTTGTACAGTATGGAAAGCAATGGAAACTTCTGGAGTCAGTTTTCTCACAGTAATTTTAATTTCTTTTCAGCCTCTTCTTCCCCATACCGGAATGGGACGTCTGTGCACACTGAGCGAGCCAGTCTCCTTGTCAGTCATAATTGAGCGTATCAAAAGCCACCTAAAATTACCCCACGTCCGCTTAGCCGTTGGAACGGGCAAGACGTTAGGTAAACAGGCCTGCAAGTGAGACTGTCCATTAGAACTACTATTCCAGGAAGACAAGGAGCATGAGTGTGTGAGATACTGCTGCCTTGCATAGGTTTACTTCCACGTAGTATGAAGCACTGTTAAAGATGAGAAAGAGCATTTTAGAATTCACATGATACAGTCATGCAAAAAGAATCTCATCTGTATTTTTAATTGGAAGGTCTATATTATGCTGGTTGTCACTGTGAAGAGGGGACATGTCATGGTGTGAAAACATACAGAAATGCTTCCTCTTGTTACTTGCTGAATAGTTGAATATGAGACATCCTTTTTCGTGATTTGTATAAAGATTAAGATTTCTTTCCCCCTAGAGTGACAGATGTGTGTACCATTTCATGGTACACTCCTTTCTGTGACAATGGTAAATTTCAAAGTACCTTAAAAGAGTAGGCTGCTTTATGGTATCCTTATGAACATGTAATCATCCCTGTTTTGATGAAAGAGAAATAACGGCTTAGGTAGTGAACTATCCTAGCTCAAAGAGTGGGTCACTGGGAAAACGTGGAATAAGCATCCTCTTATCCCAGTTACCTATCCTAGTCTCTGAGGAGCACAAGCTATTAGAATTTGTGAGAGCAAATTTGTTGAGAACTCCTTGTAATTTACAAGACAGAAGTCTTATTACAAGCCTAGTACTATCTTCTTCATACAAGCCTTATATAGTATTAATTGCACTAAAAAAGAAACCGAATTATTTTGAAGCCACTCCTGGTGTAATGGTGTGACTCCACTTAAATCGGCAGTAATTACATGGCAACACACTGTGAGACTTCGATAGAATATGTGAATCTCTCTGCGTTGTGTCCCCCCTCCCTACTGAATGCAATATAGAGAGAGAATTAAATTTCCTGTCACTGTCACATGTAATGGCTTGGAATCAGCAATCATAGCAAATGAGCAAATTTTTAATGGCATGGAGCAGCTCTCAGCTTGCATTGAGATTGCCCCTCTGAGGGCTAAGTTAGGAACTTGGAGAGTTCTCAGAGGCAAAATGCTGCCTTGATAGCATCATTAGTCAGAATACTAATGATGGTGGAACACGAGTCCTGGAAAGAATAGCAGCCAATTGAAGTGTTCAGAAGCCTAACTAAATAACACTTCACTGGGAGAGAACTAGCCAGCAGCCAGCCTCCCTGCTGCAGTTTTCTGCTAAATTTCCTACCCATTAAAGAAAAAATACCTACACCTCTATTTGGTACACAGAGGACTTTGCTGTTATAAGCCCATGACTTTCAAACTGAGGGATGTGGCTCTTCCTCCAACAAATTCACACTGACCCTAAAATCAATGTAGTAGTTATTGTGGAAGAATTAATAGCAATACTGACATGAGGGCTGAACAGAAGGAAAGGAGCTTAACTGTGGCACCTTGTATCCCGCAGAATCACCAGTGAAGAAAGTGGCTCTGTGTGCTGGCTCTGGGAGCAGTGTCCTGAAGGGAACTGAAGCTGACCTCTATCTCACCGGTAAAAGATTATGTTGCTGTTTCGTTATCTTTATAAAAATAGTCACAAAAATTGTTACTGTCTGTATAGAAAGTGTCACTTCGGTGACAAGTTGGTGTCCCTCAGGGGTCTGTACTGGGACCTGTACTGTTTAATATTTTTATCAGTGACATAGACAGCGAGTTCAAGTGCACCGTCAGCAAGTTTGCAGATGACACCAAGCTGAGTGGTGTGGTTGATATGCTAGAGAGATCAGATGTCATCCAGAGGGACCTGGACAAGCTGGAGAAGTTGTCCTGGGTGAATCTCATGAGGTTCATCAAGACCAAGTGCAGGGTCCTGCACCTGGGTGAGAACAGTCCTCATTATCAGCACAGGCTGGGGGATGAGGTGGTAGCCCTGTGGGAAAGGACTTGGGGGTTCTGGTGGACAAGAAGCTGGACATGAGCCAACAAGGTGCACTTGCAGCCCAAAAGGCCAATAGCATCTTGGGCTGCATCAAAAGAAGTGTGGCCAGCTGATCAAAAGAGGTGATTCTGCCACTCTGCTCTGGCGAGACCTCACCTGGAGTACAGTGTCCAGTTCTGGAGCCCTCAACACAGGACAGACATGGACCTGATGGAGCAGGTCTGGAGGAGGGCTATGAAAATGATCAGAAGGATGGAGCACCTCTCCTACAAGGACAGGCTGAGGGAGTTGGGGTTGTTCAGCCTGGAGAAGAGAAGGGTCTGGGGAAGATCTT
>JAAGNO010010053.1:11594-28667 GCA_033439905.1 Ceryle rudis | reverse complement strand
AAGTAGCGTCGACTCCTCTGCGGCCCTGTCTGGCGCTGAGCTGACAGTTCTGAAATGCTAATTTAGGCTGGGCGCTCTGTAATTAAACAGTGCGTTTGTTTAGATCTGTTTCACCATCAGATTCTGCGTGGAGCCACACGTAAAGAGAAGAATATATCTGGAACAAGTGGGGGTTTTTTAGTTGAAATGCTTTGTTTATAGTCTGTAATTTGTTGTTTCGTTTTTTACTATTTTTCTGCATTCTGATTTCACTTTAGTAAGGAAGTATTGCATAATTTTTTGTCACCTTTTGGCACTCTTGATGTGGAATGCTCTGGGTATACAGTATATATATAAGAATGTGTATAATATAAGAGTGTGTATGTTGTAATAGGAATTGATGAATGCTAAGAGCTCTGCCAGCCGCCTCTAATGCATGGTGAGATAAGGATTACTGTGGTGGATCTAAAACAACAGCTGATCTAAGCAGGTTAAAAAAAATGGGTTACTAGAGGGCAAGCCAGTAAAAAAAAACCTGTGCGAGGAAGAGAAGGCTAGTGTGTAAGAGGACACTTATTTGCCTTATATTGGAGTAGAAGAAGGTTTCAATCGTATTGTTCAAATGTTCAAAGTTTGATGAAGGTTTTTGAAGGGCTTAATTTGTTCAGTAGAGTTCATTTCCAACAATGAATCGTGCCATCTGTTAGGGTAAAATGGGTGGCCGTGAGTTGCACTAACTCTTGTGGGCTTTGTAGTAAAAAAATTGGGCTATAGCCTTTTCTTTCACTATAAAATAGCTCACTGATTGAGGGCATATCAGAAATGGAGCTGCTAGATGCTGTCTAGGCCCCAAGTCCTGCATGGGGTCTTTGTGGGTGGAAGTCCAGAGTGGCTTCTGGACAGGCCGAGGAATCGTGTAAGTGACAGGGATGGATTGAAAGGTGAAATAACTCTGCAAAACAGACAGCTTTTAAAATATGCATTACTTCTTCACATTTGGGTTTTCTATAACACAGCTCACCAGGATGCTGAGGTTACGGATGTGCATTGCAGCTGTCATTGAAGTCAGGGAACCAGGAATTCTAATTAGGCATCACTTCTCCCTTTAAACATATCACTGCTTGCTCAGGATGATAATTAAGATTTGAACTATAATATTTCTTTCTCGTATTTCTGGGTAGTTAGAGATTTTGTATTTTTTGCTCAGTTTTCCAAACGTGTATTATATACTATTGGTGAGTAATCTATTTCTGATGTTAAATAACAGAGGAATAACACTCATTTTAAAATTCCACAACATAGTTATTTTCCAGAATATTAAACCTTACTTAAACTTTCTGTCAAGTGATGCATATGTATTTTACATTTATTCTGAGGGAAGTAATTTAGAGAAAGACTTTTTAGACAATTCTAGTTTATAAATATTTTCCTAAATAGTATACGTATTATATTTTTTACACTTCTATATGTATAAAAATAATTTTTAAAATAATTGCCTTTTATTCTTATAATACCATGAGAGGATTCTTGCTGTTGGCATGGTCTTAGAACATGAGTTAGAATAGGAGTGAAATGTCTCTCTGGAAAATCTAGAGGTAGGTAGTCTGTGTTCAAAGGAGCTTGTTTAAAGGACAGCTTGCCTATTGAAGCTCCAGAGAACAGGTGTGCCAGGTTTGTGGCAAGAAGTAGCTTTTTTTTTTTCCTTCATGTGGATTTATTAGGAGGAAAACAAGTCTAAATATAGAATTAGGGGGAGTGCACAGGAGAAAGAAGAAAGGAGGACAGATGTGGGAAAGTGCTGTTCTGAAAAGACTGGGTAAGATAAAAAAGTTGTGGTAAAAGCCTGGTTGGTAGAAGGCACCTGAAATGTTAAGCTCTAATACTCATTTACTTTCATTATACCTCAAGCTAATGCTGTGCTTCAATCATTCTTGAGTATTAGTGCTCGAGCTGATCAGATTGTGACGTTATGTGCCATATGTCCTGGCAGAAAGCAATATAGTGGGATGGACCAAAGATGCAGTTTGAGCTCTAATCTTGAGTTTCCTGGCTGTTCTTTGCTTTTTAATTATTATTATTTTATTTATGCACATATATACACACCACTGAATGTCAGAAAAAGTTACATATGTCATAGGGGGTCATGTGTAAGCCTATGTATAGCATTTCATGGTAGTGTTACAGTGCTGCTTGTTATTTTGACAGCATAATGCTTATAGGAGAAGTTTGAGCTCATCAGCATAAAAAAAACCCCAATTGCATTAAAATCTTCTCTAGGAGGTTTACTCTTTAGCTATTTGTGTTGCTGTGGCAGCAAATGCACAAAGTATTTTCATAATATTGTTAATTTATAAGTTTTTCAGTGTACCTAGACTCTGCTTCAGAAGTTCAGTATCCCAACTGTGTTTGGGTATGATGTGTTTCATAACGGGACCCCAAAAGTGCTGTCACTAGTCCCATATCGAATATGGAGCATGCTGAATACAGAGTCTTAGGATTGGCAAAGGCTCTATGTTCAGGACAACCTTTTTCTTTTAAAATTACAGTGGAAAAATGGAAGACAACTTCTTGCAGATGCTAAATTTTACTTAATGTAGTTGTACCCTTAAGCACAAAGGACTGAGTATTACACTCATTTTCCATCAATAGAATATATAAATAATTAATTTGAAGATGGTCTTGAAGCTGTGTAGGCTGGCTTCCTGTTTAGACTTGAGTCCAGTAGATCCAGTTGAAAAAAAAAAAAAAAAAGCTGGACTTCGTGTTCCTTTCTTCAAAGGGAATCTTAGTCTGAGTTTTTATAGTAGCTTTCTGATGAGGGTGTCTCAGTATACCATTGCCTAAGTTTTACTTTATGTTTTGGCAAGGAAGTTAATTTAATTTATCTAAAAATCACCAGTGCCATAAAACTTAATAAAAGAGAAATGAAAATGCCTTAGGTGAGGTTGGGAATTAAGATGTTAATACTAAACTCATGGTTAAATTTGTGTTGAGTTTTTTCTTTCATTGTATAAGGGTAGGGTTGATTTTTTTTCTCTGGGACAAAACAATCCATATCCAGTTGCCGAAAGGGGAAGTGGAAACAGCCCTAAAACATAAGGGAAAAGTATCTTTCTACAAGTTCTGGATTTGGATTTGTGTGTTTATCTGATTTCTTTCCTGCAGCAAAGCTTTCTGCCAGCCAGATTTCAATTTTTTCCTTTGGCTTTACTAGCTGAGAGTGGGTGCCTGGTCTCTGGGTGTGTCTTTCATGAGACCCATCAAAATACTTGGTGATTGGAGTCTTCTGTGACTAAAATAAGAATTAAACCCGGCCATTTTAAAAAAGAATAAAAAAGTTAGGCCATTTCAGCTGGCACAATTAGGTCTCTGTAGTTCCAAAATAAACTATGCTGCTATAATCGAATGCTTTCCTAGTCAAAAACTCAGCTGGAAAGAAGTTGGCATACAACTGTGAGGAAAATGGAACAATTGGGGATTTAGATGGTGTAGTATGACACCCCACCTTATTAATGCCTAATTTTTTTGTATCCCTTCAAGTTCATTAGCATTGTTTTATGATGATCAGTGAGAAGCTTCATTGGAGTATTTGTCTCTTCCCGTCTTTTCCAGTAAATAATTAATTTCTTGTTAATTCTTTGAGTTTCTTATTTGGACAAATTTATTAAACTTATATCTGTTCTTTGATTTCTTATTATCAGTTTCTGTGTGTCTTTCCTAATACGAGAGAGATCATGAGGTTATGTACTGCAGTTTTTTAAGGCTGAGGTGTCTGGAGGCTGCAGCATCCCTTCAGCTTGTCTTGGAAGCTGTTACCTGCAGTTGACGATCTTTCAGCATTGTGGTTGCTAGATTTCCTCATAAGTAAATAGCTGCATGAAGGAATGAAGAAGTGTTTTTATTTTCCCTTTTGAATTACAAGGGGGAGCAGCTGCCATAGCTATAACCTATTGCTGTGGACATCTTGCTTTGTATCATCATCTCACTTTAGTGATTTTTCTGATCACTGTTACTCCACTGTCTCTCCTTGTTCCTGGAGATATTGCCTCCTGCTCATGGTTCATCACTGGTACTGTCTGCTTCTCTGTTCTTTGGTACATTCTCATAACCAATTTATGTCAGGTTAGGATTTTGCTATTGCCAGAAAGCAAAGCTCTGTCAGTTCCCCGTGTCATCATTAGTGCCTTTGTGTCCCCAGAGTGACTTAATGTTTAACGTGTGCCTGGATCTGAGGAGTGTTCTGGCCATACAGTTCCACTGTGGGTGCCATGCAGTGGCGGGGGATGTGTGGTCGAGTGCAGAGGTGAGAGTAGGGACTGCCCATTTCTGCAGTAATGCAGGCTTAAATTGAATTTTTCCTGGTGTGAAATTGCACTCTCGTGGCTGCTAGCTTTTTTGAAGAGCTCCTGGTGAAGCAATGCTGCCTGTCTTGGCTGTGTTATAGGGTTTCTCTGCGCATCCCCGGGTAGTTTCCAGCAGATCAGCTTGGGACCTACAGCTGTAAAGTCTTTTTAAGTTTTTTTAAAAAGTTGAACAGCTTCTGCTTTTAAGTTGGATTTAAGGAACTATGCAAGACTTAGCCAGAAGCAGAATTTAAGTTTCCTAAAAGAAGTACATGCTACAACTCTTAGGTGTTTGGAGGAATTGTCTTGAAAAGGAGCTTGGATGTTGTATCTGTGGGAGCTTTAAACAAGCTGACTGCTGGCACCCAGGGCATTGGCCTGTCACTGCCCCAGCTGCATCTTCCCATTTTCCTTTCTGCTGGCTGGAGAGCTTGCTAGACCATTGAGCCACTTTTCAACACATGAGTTGGTGGGAAAAACTAGCACGATGGCAAAAGTTGAGGAGTGCTGAGGAAGGGCCAGGAACGTACAGCTGGAGGCAGGTGAGTGAATGGGACTGACAGTCAGCAGTCAAACTGGCTTAGGTCGCCTTGGGTTTTCAGCTTTAGGTTCTTCATAAAGCACATAGGCGGAAACTGGTGTCCTTGTGAAGGGAGATTGGAAACCCCTGGCTTAATTGTCATACGTTACTTCAAAAGTGGGGTATGGGGAGACTGCATTTTTAGTGTGCTGTGCTTTTTGTATGTGTTGGAGACATTTAAGTTTGTATGTAAGATCTCTAGATAATGACATAGTAACTGGCCTGGTTTTATATTCTTTGAACTTCACTGTTTGCATTTCAGAAAGGAGAATTTTGCATGTTGCAGTCTTGGTAAACACAGTATTTTCACACTGTAGGATTGATTTCTTGGCAGATTTGTTTATCTGGGTCCTTATATGCCTGTAGGACAAATAAAAAAGATGCAGATTGTGGTTAGGTCTTAATTGTGGCTTCATAATCAACCTCTCAAGATCAATTTCCTAATTTTGTCCGTTTGATTTTTGTAATGCTACAGTAATCTGTCCTATAAAACGGTATTTTTAAAATTTTTTTTAGTAGCCAACATTTGTTAACCAGGCCTAAAATACAATACTGATTATAGCCAAAATTCTTTCTTCCCTTTTAGGCTGCCATCATGACGGCTGAAGAAACAGTGAATGTTAAAGAAGCTGAAATAATTAAACTAATACTAGATTTTCTGAACTCAAGAAAACTTCATATCAGTATGCTGGCACTTGAGAAAGAAAGCGGGGTCATTAATGGCTTGTTTTCAGATGACATGCTTTTTCTAAGGTAGGACTTTTCCTCTGGTGCTTAAATATCCTATATATGAAACTATGTGGTTGGACTGTGATTCAGTGGGCAGCCCCATGCCACTAAACAGGATGTCTTAAGCCCTCATCTTACCTTGTTTCTTCCTGATCCCAATTCTGTGGGCCATTCCTGCATCATGTTCCAGCTCTGAAGTTAATGACATCTTTCTATGAGGCCCTTGAAGTAACTGTCTAGGCATCTTCAACAGATTGAGTTAGATTTTTTGTTTGTTTGCTTTTTTGTTTATTCATTTTAACTTATTTTTCTGGCATGCTAATTAAAGTGAGCAGGCATCTTAACAAGTGCTTTTATCAGTACAGGGTAAGTGAAGGAAAGCACATGAGCAGGAATAGGGTGGGAGAACAATATCTGTTGGCATCAGTGACCTGTTATTATCCGCTTACCGTGTCACGTGGCACTGAACATACTGACTTGTCAAAATATTTTCTTTAATTTACAATATTCTAGTGCTAAGATCTGGGATGAGTGGAGTGGTTTCCAAAGCTTTTCCCCCAAATTATTATCTACGTTTCAAAATAATACCTAGATTTCTTACTAAACTTAACAGTATGAAAGGGGTCTCTGCTGTCATCAAGGCATAAGAGTTGGTGTGATGAACCACTTAGGATATTGCCCTCAAAAACATTAAAAGGAATCATTGTAGACGCACACTAGTTTTTTAGCATTGCTGTTTTCTATTTCATGCGAATGGTCCTTAATAACTTTGTAGAAGCATGCAAGAATAACTTGCCCAGCTGTTCTTAAAACATTTAAAAAAAATAGTTTATCACTGAAAAAGATTTCTCACCTGGCTTCCCATTTAATTAAAATATGGATATTGGAATAAAATGTAGAAGAATTAGAGAAAGATTGAAGTTATTAATCCTGTTTGTTTCATTCTTCGCTTAGTTGGAGTATACCTCTAATGAGAAGCTCACCCCTTCCTTGTAGATCTGGGCCTTTAATAGAGAGCTCTGTGTGTGATTTGAGGGTATGAAGAAATTGAACTACTCCAACTGTGCAGTCTAGGCCTGGATGTGCAGTTGGAACTGTTGTACTGGCATAGTTCCTGCCAAGCTTCCTCTTAATGGTCTTAATATATGTGTCTTCCCACCCCCCCTTTTTAAAATAGGCCCAGCAGTATTTATACAATTAAAATTAATTATTTTTTAAGTTCACTTTCATTCTTCAGAGTCTGTTAGAATCAGTATCTTTATTTGTACTCTTCAAGTAAGATTATTTTTTTTTTAAAGTAAGAATTACAGGTAAAATGGGAGATACAGGACCATTTTGTCCCTTTTGATGTGCCTTTAAAAGTAATCAAGATTTGCCCTTCCAGTATGCAGTTATTTTTACAGAATGTCAAGAAAGAGTTGGGATTTTGCTCTAATTATTAGTCACATCAGACGGTCATCTTGACATCTAGGAAAACATTAACTTTTCAAAGCAGGTTGATCACTTGTTGTTTATTTAAATGACTGTTGTGTATTTAAATGAGCTGCTTGCTTAGAAGAAAGGGTGTTACTGTCAAGTGAAATTAAAGGAGTAACTCTTTTTTTCATTAGGCAATTGATTCTTGATGGTCAGTGGGATGAGGTCCTTCAATTTATTCAGCCTCTTGAATGTATGGAAAAATTTGACAAGAAAAGGTAAAATAGAACATATGTCAGACTTCAGTTTTCTGAGTTGTGGAAAATATATGAATTTCTAAGTATTTTATATGAAAGAAGTAGTTCAAAGGTTTTTTTTACCTTAGTTTTGTTTTGGTTTTTTTTTTTCTAACCTGTGTACAGTTCCTAAAGTGTGTGCATGTGTTTTTAGCTTAAACTATGAAAAATACCTGCACAGATCTGTAAGGAGTTTTAATTAGCCATACACTTCAGGAATATGGTGTATGCTGTACAGTCTTTTTATAAGTGGCTGCTCTGTCATATTTCTAATCAAGAAATGAGTGTGACTGCTACACTTCCCCCCCCCCCATTAGGCTTCTAACATTTTTAATCTAATATTTCTCAAAGCAATAATTAAAAATAAATGCCTGTTAACAAAATAATTTTATGTTTACCAATTTGTTAAAATTTGAGTTCCTTGTCATTGCAGTTTCTATGCGTAACTCCAAAAATTGCTATAAAATACGCTGCTTGTCTCTGAAAGAATGTTTAGCAACTGGATCAAGATGCATAGTATTTTACTTCTCACCTGCAGATTTCGTTACATTATAATGAAGCAGAAGTTCTTGGAAGCCTTATGTGTAAACAATGCGATGTCAGCAGAAGATGAGCCTCAGCATGTAAGAATTGTCTCTGGTTTGTGAATTTTTTTTTTTTTTTTTTTTGTAGTCAAGAAGCCTCTTGCAATATTCTGATTAAAGGCAGAGCAGAAGCTTCCAGCACTGGATGCATAAATTTTCAGCTATGACTGAATTGTTTCATAAACAATGGAAAAATATATTTGTTAGCCTTTGGAAAGGAATGTAGCTCCTGGGTCTCAAATAGAACTGTATATACAAGGGTTTCTTGAAACTTAGCAGCGCAGATCAGTGACCTTATGTCATGTTTGTGGTCCTGATGCTGAGATTTAGTTAGGCCATTATGATAAAGTGTTTTCAAAGCGTTCTGAAGCAAGCCTCAGAGTCACAGAAGCTTGTTGTCATTATCAGGACCATGTGAAAGAGTGATTAGAACTAGTCTTAAACTTAATTTTTGTCGCTTTTAGAGAGAAGGGGACAGATTGTTTGTTTGGAGAGAGCAGATGTGTTCACAAAGGACTAATTCAGTAAAATGTGCAAGCAACAGGAGTTGTGAACTTAGGTTTTCGATATGGAAAGAGACATTAACTCAAACTGGCAAAGAACCTGTCCAGATTATGAAATTAATTGTAATTTTTATTTTATGTCGGTAATAAAAAAATATCAAATTTATAACACAGAAATCTTAGGAAGTTAAAAATTAAGAATGCCAGTAGTTTTAAGACAATAGATTTTGTTTTCCAAACTGAATTGATTTTAATTTTCTGTCCCATTGCACATGCATTGTACTGCAGGGTCTCTTGACAGTTTAGAGAAAGCTAAAAGTAATTCTGTCTTTATAACTGTGAAGGAAGGTGCACTGTTCCTTTCATCAATCTATCTGTATACTGTTACTAGATAGCAGTAGAGGAAAAAAATCAGATTTATGTCCTTTATTTTTGTTTTGAATGTTACCCAATGTATTGGAATGTTGTGGGTGAAAGGCTTCTGCAGTGAGCAAATGCTAGGTAATGTGGGCAAGTAGAAGCTTTCATTACTTTTTAAATCTTTATAACTAAAAATGCCAAATAACGTGTAGTTAACATGGCTTTTGGCTTTTAGCTATCAACAAGCTTTTACTATAGCCCTCTATTCAGATGGAAGTCTCACCTTCTGAGAACTTTCTGAATGTTTTTAACATTTTTGATTGATGACCAGAAAATCTCAATATAAAAGCCAACTCAAAGTTGCTAATCACTGGAAACTAGAGAATTCTAGAAGCTTTTTTTTAACTTATGCCAATCGCTTTTCATAGAAATAAAAAAACGGGGTGAGTCATTTGGCTTTGAGAAGTAACCTTCTGTGCTGCAACAGAATTGATGCTGTTCAGCTGCAGATTTAAAATTTTAAGCCTGTCAAACCTGCAGCAACAGGAAAAAGTTCCATAGATCTGAAGAAAATGGGACTGAGTGGGGGATTTTAGGAAATCAAAGCGTCTAGGAATTTGGCTCTGTTTTAACTACGTTTGCATCAGCAACTTCAGGCTGTATTGTATGCTGTGTTAATATATAAACAGTAACAGTAAAAAAGGAATGATAGTGGAGAAACTGCGACTGCCTGTTCTTCAACTAACTGTTTTGTTTTAGAAACACATGTACTACAAACTATTCTGTGAATGTTAATATTTCTGTAGCTGGAATTCACAATGCGAGAGGCTGTGCAGTGCCTACATGCGCTGGAAGAATATTGTCCCTCTAAGGAAGATTATAGTAAGCTCTGCTTGCTACTGACACTGCCTCGCTTGACCAACCACGCAGAGTTCAAGGACTGGAATCCCAGCACTGCACGAGTTCACTGTTTTGAAGAAGCCTGCGTCATGGTGGCAGAGTTTATTCCTGCCGATAGGAAACTGAGCGAGGCTGGCTTCAAAGCGAGTAACAATCGCTTATTTCAGCTTGTAATGAAGGGATTGCTTTATGAATGTTGTGTGGAATTCTGTCAGAGTAAAGCAACGGGAGAAGAAATCACAGAAAGTGAAGTATTGCTGGGCATTGATCTGTTGTGTGGTAATGGGTGTGATGACTTGGACCTTAGCTTATTATCATGGCTGCAGAATCTGCCAGCTACTGTTTTTTCCTGCGCTTTTGAACAAAAGATGCTTAATATTCATGTTGATAAACTCCTCAAGCCTACAAAAGCTGCATATGCTGATCTTTTGACACCTCTTATCAGCAAACTTTCTCCTTATCCATCATCCCCAATGAGACGGCCTCAGTCAGCAGATGCTTATATGACCCGCTCCTTAAACCCTGCCTTGGATGGGCTGTCCTGTGGATTAACAAGTCACGATAAGCGAGTCACAGACCTTGGGACCAAAACTTCTCCAATGTCACACTCCTTTGCTAATTTCCATTACCCGGGGGTACAGAATCTCAGCCGAAGTCTCATGCTTGAGAATACTGAGTGTCACAGCATTTTTGAAGAGTCACCTGAGCGGTAAGAGCAACTGTGGCTTTTAATTTTACCTTGGCTTAATATTGCACTTCATATTACTGGTGTCTTAGCTGCATTGTAACCTTGAACATAATTGTAACATTGAAACAATTGGATTAAGTTCTGTTATAATTAAAAGTCTGTATATAAGGTGGGGTTTTTTCTTATGCTTTTATGATCAAAGAAGATTTTCATATTTGGTTTTGAGTCTTAAAAATTGAACCTGGACTTTCTTAAGTGTTAAAATCCTTGCACAGAGCACAAATACGCTCTGATTATATATTAGAGCCTAGCTAAGATTGGTGTTCGGTGTTACAGAATTCCTTCATTCCAAATAAATAAATGGAGACAGTGGAAGAGCTATAACTGCAGCTTCTTTCCTCATTCTGTTCTGACTTCAAGTGTCTGTAAATTTTGGTTCTGACACTGTAAATGATTAAGTATACTTTTAAAATTTACATATAGAAATAGTCCCAGTGAAGTTGTCTATATGTCTATATGTTGTCACTATAGCAATCCTCTGTCACTTCGATTGCTATGATAGTAGTTCAGCTTAAATATTGACTTAGCATTTTTCAAACCAAATCTGAATAAAGCAGCTAATATATTATGGTTTTTATATTGGACTTGGAGCTAGTTGGGTTATGACAACAGTGAATACTATTAATAGCTTCTTTTAATGCAGTGTAGACTGCAAAACTGACTTCTCTCCTTAAGAACTAAAGCCTGCATCAAAACTTCGCACCTTTTACTTCGAGAGAAAAGTCCTGGTAACTAGGAAGAATGGTACTTGTCAGTTAAGAAATGTCGTCATGTTTTTGCTTGGCCTTTATTTTGATAGGCAGTTGTGCCCCTTTCTAATGTTAAAGCCATGCTTCTTTATGAAGCAGCTGCCAACTTTTTTGGCTCTGAGAACCAGATGTGTAACTAGCGCTGCACTTGGGTGCACTGGCCAGCAGAGGATACTTTTAGAGCTGTGGTGTTCAATCCTGGCTGCAGTTGGTGATACTGTTTATTAGTTTTGCCTTACAGCAATGTTCTGTGTCTTTAGTTACAGCTGCTCCTTATCTTAACTCAATAAAAAAGAAACAAGCACCATTGTACTGACATCAGTTCACCAATTATAATGTAATTTTTTACAGTAATGTGTGTTTTTAATACATTATCTTAATGCTTATCTTGAAAGGAGCTATCTTGTTTTATTCTGAAACCTTTGGTTTTGCCAGCCTTTTCACAACTGGATTTTGTGTGGGTAGCTGAAGCCTTATGGAAGTTTCCCTTGTGTTACATTTGTAAAAACTCTACCTCCTGAAGACACGAATGATTTGTGAATCCCCTGATTTTACTGATCTGTATGCACAAACCTTAACTTTTGTGCATGTGCTCCAAGGTCCAATGTTAAAACTGATTTTTTGAAAGCTTTTCATTTCACTTCTCAATATTAGTGTGCTAGAATACTTCTGCACAAATAGTTATCTGTGAGTTAAGTCAGGTGGTAAATTGCTGCAGTTCTGCTTTGTGTATGCATTTCTAAGTGATGCTAAGTGAAGTTGATAGTTCTTAGTTTGCTTTTTCATTAATTAATACATCTCTTGAAAACTATGGATATGGCCCCTTAACCTAATTCTAACCTTCAAGAAAGCATTACATTTTACAGTTAAAAAAAAAAAAACAACCCACAAACCAAAAACCAACAACTTGAGATTAAGTGTACAACTTAAAGCTCAGCCTTTCCAGCTTTCACCCTTACAAATACTGCCATTTATGTAAACCTGGCCCTTGCTTCCACTTGCATGTGACAGAAATAGGGTGTTTCTTCTATAAGTTGTATTCAGCAAGCAATGACTTGTCTTTTAGTCAGCTAAGTTACTTCTGTTATTATGTGGAGATAGCAAAAAAGTTTAAAATAACTTCTTAAAAGAACTTCGTTCCAAGTCACTGAGTAGAGAGGACTTTAAGTTGACAAAACTGAAGATGGGAATCAAAAGATTAAATGTGCTTTGCACACTTACTGATGGCTAAAGGATTTTGGCAAGAGTCCATGCAGAAGTACTTGCACAATACAAGCATAGCAGAACCGACAAATGTTTTCCTGTATAGCACTTTCAGGAATGTTCAAGCTGATGGATGCTAAACATAATATAAATTTAGATTGGTAGTGGCAGTTAAACTATTACGTCTTCTAGAAGACACGAGTTCTATGCACATTCAGTTTTGAAAATAGGAGAACTTGAATAACTTGTTAGTTAAAGGATATATAATTCAAATGTATGGATAGAAACCATGAAATTCAGATACTCCACAGTGGTAAGTCTTTTTAGAAAATGTGAGAACAAAGCACACTGACAGGTTGTGCTTTGTGTTTGCTAGGAGTTACAGTTTATTCAAGGTAACCCATTGCAAGTGGCATTCTTTTCCCTAAGCAGTATCTTCAGTTTTATGTGTCTTAAGGAGTTTGCACACTTGTTACCATATTTTATTCTAGAATGTTACCTTTCTTTACTTTCCAGGGGATTTTCTACCATTAATTTTTCTCAGTTAAGTTTCTCTTTTTTTCCATGTTGCCGCAAGAAGTGATACTCCTGTGGAGCCCCAGCATCCCGCCAGCAGCGAGACTCTCTGCCAGAGTTCAGTTCCAGAAAATGAACCACGTAATGGAGCACAGAGTCAGGGATCAGCCAAACAAGAGAAAAATGAGGTAGTGGTCAGTTGTTTAAAAATAATGAGGCCTTTTGAGCTGTGTTCTGATCACTTCATAATAATTTGCATTTGTGTTGAGTACTTCATGCATGACAGTGGATTGCTTTGAATCTTGTTTGTTCCTATAGTGAAAATACTGTATTGCATCTTGTATAAGAAGCTATTTATTTTTTATGCCCATCCCCCTGTATAAAGTTCTACTGTCATTTGGGTCTGTAATGCAGCTGAGTAGTGTGCCCTCTCATGTCAGCACTGTTGCTAAATTGTGGTGTATATCTTTAAAAAAAAAATGCTTTGCAGTACTGAAAGCTGGGAATGTTAGTTCAAACAATGCTTAATAATCCTCGTAACGTTTTAGTGAGGAATGCGGTATGTAGCCTGAAATTTTTAGTGTTAACACCAAGTCTTATATGTCCTCTCACATAATTTTTTGTCTAAACCACAGAGAAGTTAAAATTGTGTAATTCCCTAGAAAATGTTTATTTGCTATGCAGAATTCAATAGCGTAACCTTTTTTGGATTCATCTTTCAAAGCTTGTGCCTTGACTGTCCTTTTTCGTTTGATTGGGTTTTTTGCTTTTTTTCCTCCCAGCAATATGGGGAAGGTGAAATAATAGTTCAGAAGGAAACGATGAAAAGTTATCTATTCTGTTCTTTTCCCACAGTTTTAAATATCTGTCTTTTAAATCAATAATGACAAATAACACTGAGTATGCAGTCTGTTCTGTTTGGCAGACTCCAGTTTGATTTTCTTAAGTAAACTGTCTCAGATTATGACATCTATATGGTACTGAAAACCAGTCTAGTCTTGAGAAGGCTGTATTCTTGTAGACTCTGGATACTTGAGTGAGGCAATGGGGCCGACTGGAGGATTAACAAAGTCCTTCTAAACCTGAGGACTTCACTCCCTTGAAGGACTTGGCTAAGTGTCTTCTCTGCTGCAATAGTGTTGTGTGGGCACATTGGGAATAAGGAGAGGGAGGAAAGAGCTTATAGCTAGATGTACAACAGAGCAGGTTTCAAAAAACTGGACACAGAATTTGTAGGGGAGAATGAGGACAGTGGATGCTGTACTGTAGATGAAGAAGCTAGCCAGACTACCATAGACAAGCAGAAAAGAATGTGGTAACCAGTCCAGTTACACCTCGTGTTCAACATTATGATGTGTATGCTTATGCAAGTGAGAAATTCATAAGTTTCTTTTCATAGCTTGATTTTTGTGTTGGTCCTGGAGGGATTGAGTTAGAAGCCAGAGTTTATAGAATAGAGTGTCTGGGCAACACAGTTCAGGTGTTATTTGGTAATAACTATGTAGAATCCAGAGGATTAAAGGATTGAATCCAATTCAGGTATTGGTCATGGACAGAAGCAGAGACAAGAATATGGTTGTTCCTTAAAAGGATTATAACCCAGAGACTGGGGAATAGCTCATGTATTTGAAATACAAAAAATTAATGTTTTCTAGACTTCTGAAAATAACTTCAGTTTCTGAATGCAGGTATTCATCTCAGGGAACCTAAGGTGCTAACCTTCTTTTACAAATGCAACAGTGTTAGGAAATCCATTGTAAAGTAAAAACTATTGTCAGACAACACAAAATCATAATACAAGTATTTTTATTTAGAAGAAATGCAAAGTCTCATAGTTACCAAAGAAAGATTCTCTGTGAATTGTTTGAACTAACACCAAGTTATCAGGATGTCTTTATACAACTTAGAATCACTAGGTGACAAAAATGTCACTTCTGAAAACAAAACATAAAACCACCAGAGCTGTTTTTTCTTTCCCTACTTCTTTTTCCTACTAGCTGGTAAATGTACAGTTCAGGTTTGGGGATTTTTTTTTTGTGAGTTGTTTTTTGTTTGTTGGGGGGTTTTTTTGGTGGTTTTCTTGTTTTGTTTGTTGGGGTTTTTTTGGAAAATGCATGGCACTCCAGTGTTGATATTTTGGCCTTGGACTAAAGTGGTTTTGGTTTTCTGTAGGATATTTTTTTGTTCGTTTTCAACTTGTTCTCAACTGGTTTATGATGGTGGCAGTTGGAACTAGCACACAGAGAAAGCAAGGGTTGGGGAATGCAGAAGGCAGTGAGTTTTGGGGAGCTGGCAGTGTGACAATCTAAAGATACTATGTAAAATGGAAGAGACTATGACAAAGGAAGCTCAAGTATTTATGGTTGGTCCAGAAATAAGAAATTTTAAAGTTGGAACAAGGCACCAGTTTCAACAGTAAGATGCAAAACTTGAATAGACCACTTCAGGATTGGCTAATGGGAGAGGTAAATCAGCTCTGTAGACTGATGGCAGGGAGGTGTCAGTGTCACAGAAAATACAACATTTGTAGTGAAAACATGTCTTGGAATTTGGAATGTAGCTTACGTTGTGTTCTGATTTTTATTTTCAGTTTCAAATTATCTATTTCTTTTGATCTTTAGTACTTTGGAAGTTTTTTAGGAAAAAGGAGTCTCTGCCTGAATTATGGCAGAACTACTTCAACAGTGAATAGCACAGGCTGGCAGCAATTTCCTTTTTTAATATGTAAATTGTATGTGGTTTTAAGGAAGAATGAAAGCATTACTCCTCAGAGGAGAATCTGCTAGCCTTTTGATGCCTGTATTGAAATAATGAAACAAAGTGAATATTTAGGTTAAATACCACAATTAACTATTTAATTTTCATCAGTAATTCTCATTTATTTTTAGCTTCGTGATTCAACAGAGCAGTTTCAGGAATATTACAGACAAAGATTACGTTACCAGCAGCACTTAGAACAGAAGGAGCAACAGCGACAGTTGTACCAGCAAATGTTGTTGGAAGGAGGTGTAAATCAAGAAGATGGATCTGACCAGCAACAGAATCTTACTGAACAGTTTCTTAACAGGTTGGGAGGTTTTGTTGATTCTCCTTCCACCCAGTTCTATTCCTCCAAGTTCTCATAATAACCTGGTTTGGTGGCCTTTTTTTTTCTTCTCATTTGTTACTAGATCTATCCAGAAACTAGGAGAATTAAATATGGGTATGGACACTCTTGGAAATGACGTACAAACACTCAGCCAGCAATGTAGTGGGAGCAAAGGGAACGCACCTACCAATCCAGCAAATAACTTTACATCGCCATCTTCAGATGCTGGTCAGAGGATGACAACCGACAGCCAAAATGTTAATACAAGCACTCCTCGAAAGCGTGGATCAGCTAACCAGATACCCTTTCCTGAAGAGTCACCTGTACAGGGGAATCAAACGTAAGTTGAGACTGCTCAAGACTACAAATATCATTCTGATAGCACTGTGGGAGTAGCTGTTTGTATTTAAGTTATCAAATGAATTTGTCATTCAGTAGAGGTATTTAGCTCGTGATCATTATTTTCTGTATATTTTCATAGGGATTATAAAATGTTTTGGTTTATTGGGTTTTGTTGTTTTGGGGTTTTTCTTGGTGCAGCATGCATGAGAAAAAATGGTTATTTGTTAAGGTTTACATTTTATATTTATTTTTCATTTCAGACTTCTTTTTCCATCTTACATACAGTTCTTGTTTATTTTGTGTTCTAAAAAAATAAATGTTCTTGTTTTGGGTTTTTTCTGAACGCTTGTTTATAAAACAAACTTGATGGAGAGAAAGACAGGGCGGAGTTGAAACTAGATGATTTTTTTTTTTTTTCTGTTAACTGCAGTTAGTGCTGACTTGAAAGCAGCAACTATTTTCCACATATGTGTATACATATGCATGTTATGGAATGAAAACAAATGTTTTTAACTTGCTTTCACTTTTTTAATTCCTAGAGTCGCTGCAAAAACAGTAGCCCTTTGTAAAAATAATGGTTTATGAAGAAAAAAGACATATATAACACTTATCCACACAATGTAGTCATTTCTGAGAATGACTGAAACTGTAACTGTAGTCCAAAAAGTACTTACTAAAAAATCTGTCCCTGCCTTTGTTTTTGTTATGGTTTGGTTTTTTGTATCTTTTTGTGAATT
>JAAGNO010010053.1:0-11494 GCA_033439905.1 Ceryle rudis | reverse complement strand
GGCTGTAACTAAAAAAAAAACCTCTTCACCAAATCAAAACAGTGTAGCAGAACATGCTGTCAATCAGTCGCACTTGGAAGACTCTTCAGGGAATTTAAGCAGGACAAGGGGCGATGAGGTGAGTTTTTTTACTGTCCTTTACAGTTTCTCTTTTCACAAGATTCAATATTTAATCCTGAGTATGTTAATATATATTTAGAATGAATTTTGATTGATGCAGTACCTACAAAATCGCAGAACCTGTGAGATTGGAAGGGACATCTGGAGACTTGAGTCCAAACCCGCTGCTCAAAGAAGGGTCAATAACAGCAGGTTGCTTGGGACTGGGTCCGGTTGGGTTTTGCATATCTCCAAGGATGGGGACTACAACCACTACGGCCAACCTGTTCCCATGTCTGACCACTCTCTTAGTGCTTTTAAAACAACAAAAAAGTTTACATGGAATTTCCTTTATTTCACTTTGTGTCCATTGCCTCTTGTCCTTGCGCCGAGTACCACTGAGAAGACACTTGCTCCATCTTCTCTACTTCTCCTGTCAGGTATTTTTAAACACTAGTGAGATTTACTTACACACACACACTGAAAATCCCTTCTGATCTCAAGGCCAAACAGTCCCAGCTCTCTCAGCTTCTTGCACAATAGAGGTTCCAGTGCATTGTCTTCTACAGCCATTGTTTTGTGGTTTCCAGGTTGAAACTTTGATTGGTGGGCTCCAGTCAGTATGGTCTGACTTTAGGGAGATAAATTTGCAGTGAGTACATTACAAAATTTCTACATCAGATAAATAAAAATGAAAACTTTAGGAACATGGTGGTGAAGTCAGGAGGATGATGTAATAAAGCTTAGCATAATTCAGTGATAACTTTGTGTTATCTACAGAGTGAAAAGCTGATTCTTACGTTTAGTATTGTATTTGTTTTATAAACTACATATATAAAGCAACATGTATTAAACTATGTATTAAAGCAACAAGAAAAATTTCTATAAGTACATTAACTATAAAAGAAAGGCCAGGAAGGGCCTCCATCCCCTATTAGATTCAGGAGGAAATATGGTAATAAAAGACAAGGAGAAGGCTGAGGTGCTTAATGCCTTCTTTGCCTCAGTCTTTAGGAATGGGAACACTTATGCTGGGGAAAGTCACTCCCCCAAAACAAGAGACCAGGGCCAGGAACACTCTGTCCCCCCTACAATTCAGGAGGAGACAGTCCATGACCTGCTCCTCAACATCAATGTGCATAAATCTATGGGGCTGGATGGGTTACATCCTGGAGTGCTGGGAGACCTGGCAGGGGTGCTCATCAGGCCACTGTCCATCATTTATCAGCAATCCCGGCTAACTGGGGAGGTACCAACAGATTGGAGGTCAGCCACTATAACACCCATATAGAAGAAGGAATGGAAGGGTGATCCAGGGAACTACAGACCTGTCAGTTTGACTTCAGTACCAGGGAAGCTGATGGAGCAGATCATCCTGGGTTCCTTTATGCAGCACATGCAGGACAATCAGGCAATCAGTCCCAGTAAGCATGGGTTTATGAAGGGCAGGTCCTGTTTAACAAACCTGATCCCCTTCTATGACAGGGTGATGCACTTGTTGGATGAAGGTAGGGCTGTGGATCTTGTCTAACTTGACTTTAGTAAGGGATTTTATAGTATTTCCCATAGTGTTCTATTAGAGAAACTGACTGCTCTTGGCTTGGATGGGCATATGCTTTCCTCGGTAAAAAAATGGTTAGATGGACCGGTCCAGAGAGTTGTAGTCAATGGAGTTAAATCCAGTTGGTGGCCAGTTAAGAGTGGTACCCCTCCAGGGCTCAGTACTGGAGCCACTCCTGATTAACGTCTTCATCAGCGATTTGGATAAGGGGATAGAGCGCACCCCTAGTAAGTTTGCAGGTGATGCCAAACTGTGTGGAAGTGTTGATCTGCTTGAGCATAGGGAAGCTCTACAGAGGGATCTAGATAGACTGGATCTCTGGGCCAAGGCCAATTCCGTGAGTTTCAATAAGGCCAAATGCAGGGTCCTGCACTTTGGCCACAACAACCCCCAGCAGCGCTACAGGCTTGGGGAGTGGCTGGAGAGCTGCCAGGCAGAGAAGGACCTGGGAATGTTGATTGACAGCAGGCTGAACATGGACCAGCAGTGTGCCCAGGTGGCCAAGAAAGCCAACAGCATCCTGGCCTGTATCAGAATAGTGTAGGCAGCGGGAGCAGGGAGGTGATCGTTCCTTTGTATTCAGCTTTGGTGAGACTGCACCTTGAATACTGTGCCCAGTTTTGGGCCCCGCTCTACAAGATAGATGTTGAGGTGCTGAAGAGGGTTCAGAGGTGGGCTACCAAGCTAGTAAAGAGTTTGGAGCATGTCTTTTATGAGGAAAGGCTGAAGGATCTGGGACTGTTTAGCCTTGAGAAAAAAGGCTGAAGGAAGACCTTACTGCTCTGTACAGCTACCTGAAGGGTCTGTTCTCCCTAATGAGAAGCAATAGAACAAGAGGAAATGGCCTGAAGTTGAACGAGGGGAGGTTCAGGCTGAATATTAGGAAGAATTTCTTTACTGAAAGGGTTGTCAGGCATTGGAATAGCCTGCCCAAGGAGGTAGTGGAGTCACCATCTTTGGAGGTGTTTAAGAGCCGGGTGGATGTTGCTCTTAGGGACATGGTTTTGATAGGGCTGGGAATAAGGTTGGACTTTATGATCTTGAAGGTGTATTCCAGATGAAATGATTCTATGGACTGGGAACATTTCCAGTAAAAATGAAGCTTTGCTCCCCTTGCAAGTTTCACCCAGATCAAATGTGTTTACACAGAAATAAACCAATATCATATGCATCTGAGGTGGGCTATTTAGAAGAGCAAAAGTTGTTGGAAGCCTGGAAGGAGAATGAGAAATGTTAATCTAATGTTAGCTGTAAAAGTCAGTTGGAAAAAACAAAACCCAACTTTTTAAGTATGCTATTACTTAACATAAGAGTAGACATTGTTTTACAAACGTGTAATTTGAATAGTTCGGCGCGATGCTGCCACTTACTAATACTTTGGTACAATAGTTCTACATTATTCTGCAAAACAGTCGTGTCCACTTTTATGATGAAGAACCTAATTTGACTGTTACTCTTCTACACAGGAGGACAAATCAAAAAAGCAGTTCATTTGCATTAATACTCTAGAGGACACACAAGCTGTGAGAGCTGTAGCCTTCCATCCCAGTGGGAGTTTATATGCTGTTGGCTCCAACTCTAAAACTTTGAGGGTTTGTGCCTATCCAGAAGTAATTGACCCAAGGTAAGAAAGCTTGTATAATCATTTCTTTCTCCCATAGCTACTGCTATCTGTACATTTCATGCCTTTCTTTTGGTGTTGTAACTAGTGCAGTGCTCTCCTTAGAAACCTGAACTGCCAAACAAAAATAAGATCTGCTGATAGCGGGCTACTTTTTTGCTGTCTTCCATTAAAGACAAGATGCACTGCCACAGTACCACATCTTTCCTTTTGTGGTGTTGTCACAGTAGGTGGGCTTTTCTGTGTTTCCTGTGATGGCTTCTTGTTTTGATATTCCAGCTGTAAAAGTGAGAGATGCACCAAGTTACCAAGTCAGGACAAGATGTGCTTCATGAGATGCAGTTTCTGGCAGGAGGACAAACTTAAGAGTAGGGAAAGCAGTTATCTTTTTCAACTTTTACAGCAAAATTTGCCCGAGTGTGCCTCTTGGCTCTGTTACTATAAACACTGTTTCCTGATACTTTGGTACCCTGACAGCAAAAACGCTGTTTGTGGTTTGCTGTGCACTTAGTCTTTTCTGTTTTCATCCATTTTTTTTAATGGGGGGGGGGGAAGTATTATTTCCTCTGGAAATAAATATTGCTATCTCAATAACCATCTCCTTGTCTCTACTCCAGTAACAGTATTTTGTTGGAGTAGGGGCAAGTTCAGGCTTCTAAAACTTGACAGTTTCAAAAGGAGCTACAAGTATGCACAGTGACTTTATCTGGGACATCTTCCTAGTTTAGGACTCCTGTTCAGGCTTCCAGAGTGTTCAAAAAGTAATTTTTTTTTTTCCTCTTTTCCTCCTTAAATCCTTAAATATCATCAGTGAAGTAGTCTTTGAAGTTTAATTGGCAATGTATGAAACAAAAAAAAAAAGCTGATTTCTCTGATACCCAATGCAAAATGACTCGCTGAAGCCCAGACAACGTCCACTTGATGGGTAAACAGTGCCAAGTATTTTCACTGGAATAGACACTTTACTAACTATGATCTGCTCTCAGCTTGTTACTCTAACCATTGGGAAAGGTTAGATTGACTCTGCAGCCTTTGTCTGTAGTTACAGTGCACAGTCTGATGTGAAAAATTACATATTGCATCTGAAAATGCAATATGAAGTATTATGCAATATGAAATATTTCATCCTTGGTATGAAAGGATTAGTGAGATTTCCTTAGTTCTGAACTTGTACTTCTTCCTCTTACTGTTTGGTTTTCACTGTGCTTACAGTCAGCCAAAAACATTTCATCAGGGCATTTACAAATTAGCAGACAGATTGCATTTTTTTAAAAGATATTCTAATCTCTGTAACAACCCGAGTCTAGAAATGCGTTCAAAATGATTGTTTTTTCAAAAAGCTATAATTGTGAAGAATATCTACTAAATAGCAGGTGCTTATGTGTACGTCCAAGTTTTCTTGTGACTTTGTTTTTATTGTCCTTCAAAGTGATGCATGATTCAGAACAGGTTGAGTTTTGTTTTGAACTTTTTTTTTGGTGTGTGTTGTTGTGGTGGTTTGGTTGCTTGGTTGGGTTATTTGCATTTTGTTTTGGGTTGGTTTTTTTAGTGGGGTTTTTTTTTTGGTTTTTATTTTTTGTTGTGGGTTTTGGTTTTTTGGGGTTTTTTTTGGCTAATCTATCATGGATTTCCTCTCTGGCAACAAAATAAAATTAGCTTCTATGAAGATTTATTTTAGTATTCTTTACTAAAGCCACACTTATCTCAAAAGTTTTTAAGCAGACTTAGATGATAGCTTTCTGTTTTTACTCTCTGCACAGCTCATAATGATGAACACGTATGAGTTGTTCTTTTGTTGCTTTGTTTTGTTGTTTGGTTGGTTTGTGCGTTACTTAATTTAATGACCAAAGAGGAGACAGTACTTGACTTATGGCAGTATTTTTCTGTGCCTTCCCAGGTAGGGTTAACATAGAAGCCTTTTTCTTGATCCTTTAACCACTTTAGTGCTTGGTGAGTCCCGCTTATTCTGACAGCAAGGATGGCATAGACAACAACTTCTTGGGTAGAACAGCAGGCCTCAATTTTTTGTTACAGTACTGCTAGGCACAGCAGCCCCAAACACAAGTATATGGGGTATGGTTGTATAATTATGCTGTCATATCAGACATAATCTCCAGCTAGGGATTATGTCTGGTGGGTGGGAAACTGGAAGAGAAACACCTTCCTCCACATAAACACAGAAGTTACGCAGGCTTCTGCAGTTTTTTTTTGTGGGTTTGTGTTTTTTTGGTTTTGGGGTTTTTTTTTGGTTTGTGTTGTGGTTTGTTTGTTTTTGGGGGTGTGGGGTTTTTTTTGTGGTTTTTGTTTGCTTGGGGTGGGTTGGTTGGTTGGGTTGGTTTATTTTTAGGAATTTTTCCAATCTGCAGCCTGATAGTTTAGTCCCAAACTTCAGCCATGCCAGCTGCACTGGGTGCTACCATAGATAGTGTGTGCCTTATGAGCTTGCTTGGCTTATTGTTGCTTGATTGGACACAAGCACGTTCAGAAATGGCTACAGGATCAAGATGTTTCAAGTCTGAAGGATATAGAGAAAAATCCCACTGATTTAGGAGTCTGGGAATGAGATTTCATTGTCTGTAGCTGGAAATTGCTATGTTTTACCTGTATTCAGCCCTGTACAGATGAAGGGACTGTGTAAGTTCTTTTTGTATGTCTAATCACAAATACAACGGGAAGATGAGGAAAAACTAAGAGAATGGGATGGAGAAGATCCTTTTGTTTTCTTAGATCACATGTATGTTTGATGCAAACCGTCATAGGTATTTCATGTTACCCAGAATAGAAAGAATAGTATTTTCATTTTAGAACACATTGTTTTTCCTATAAAAATACCCAATTTCTTCTTTTTTTTTTTTTTTCCAGTGCTTATAATGCTCCTAAACAGCCTGTGGTTCGATTCAAAAGGAACAAGCATCATAAGGGATCAATCTACTGTGTAGCCTGGAGTCCCTGTGGACAGCTGTTAGCTACTGGTTCGAATGATAAATACGTGAAAGTACTGCCTTTTAATGCAGAAACTTGTAATGCAACAGGTAGTGTGTGTGTGTGTGCTTGTGTGTTTATTTTAAAGAATTTATTTTCAATTACTTGTCCAATATTTGGTAAAACCATTCAAATTACATTGATCATGTACTGAATAGGTTTTGTTATTTTTATTCTAATACAGTGATTAACTTAGCCTTTCTTGCCTTTCACCATCTCTGTCCAGCAGAGAGCCACCAAGGGGTTGGGAATTATCTTTTGGGTTTTGCGTGGTTTGGTTCTTTGCATTTTGCTTTTGTTTTCCAAGATTCTAAGTTATTGTGCTATCTTCTAGTACATTTTGGTTTTCTCTCACAGTAAAACAATCAAGTTTTCTTAACTCTAGTTTTTGATTGTCAGTAGGACTTTATTTCCAGTTCCCATTTTTCTTCCCTAGTTCGGTCATCTTCTTCCGCATCTTAGAAGTGTAAGGCTTCTCTCCCCGTAAATACTATTTTCCATGCCCAACCCCCCTAATCACTGAATATGAATGAAACTGAATATGGCTCTTCCCTTTTCCATTTTGAACTTAGGCTACCTTCTCCTGTGTGGTTCAGTTCTGTCCTGGCAGAGAAAGCCTCTTTTTAGTTTACCAGACTTTATGAAAAGAAAGAAATGTACTCTAGAAGCCTTGGCTGGAATTGGCTGTGTACGTGGTCTTTGTATGTTTTGCAAAGCTTTAGGAACTGCAGGAAGCTCAAGCAATGCTCAAAAATAAGATTCTTGGAAATTTTTGTTGAACTGGCAACTGAAATAGTGTGTTCATGGAGAGTGCCCAACAATGTTTACACTTAGTAGTGTACCCACCCTTGCCTAAAATACTCTTCATTATCGCTGTAGCTGCTTTAAAGATTGCAGCCCTAACAGTGATAAACAAAAGTATGCCTCATTTTGTTCCTTGATTTTTAAATTATTGTAGGACCAGATCTGGAGTTCAGCATGCACGATGGGACGATCAGAGACCTTGCTTTTATGGAAGGCCCAGAAAGTGGTGGTGCTATTTTAATAAGTGCTGGAGCAGGGGACTGTAATATTTACACAACAGACTGTCAGCGAGGACAAGGCCTGCATGCTCTAAGTGGTCACACTGGTATGTGTGCTCTTGCTTCTCTCTCGCGCTTTTTAAGTCTACATTATATTCTAATGAATTTGTGGTGTTTGGTTGGTTTGGGGTTTTTTTTACATCTTTGTGCTTTGCTTTCTATTGAGACTTTTTTTTTTTCTCCAGATGGCTCTTGAGGTATTTTGAGGGGAGGTGGGGAGTGTTTGTTTTTAAATATGTTGCCTGTTAACTTAGTGGAGAAAATGCATCCTTCATTCCAGAGAATATGCAAAGCTGTGTATTGCCTTGCCCTGTTGGCCCTTTAAATCAGGCATCACACAGGTTTTACATAGCACTGCTAAATTTCTAAATGCAAAAATATAATCAGAACTGTACTTGATTAATGATGTTTAATCAAATAAAGAAGTCGTCTTGTTCACAGGTCATATTTTAGCACTTTATACTTGGAGTGGCTGGATGATTGCTTCTGGATCCCAAGACAAAACTGTAAGATTCTGGGATCTGAGAGTGCCAAGCTGTGTTCGTGTTGTGGGAACAACATTTCATGGAACGGGTAAGAGTTACTATCATGCTTCTGGTAATGCTTGCATAAAAATAAATTTTAAAGATCTCTAAGTAGTATAGAGTGAATTCTTGCATCACAGAATGGAGGCTTGGCTTTAAAAGAAGTTGTGAGGCTATCTTTACCTCTGGTTTTTGTGTTAAGTAAAATTTCCTTACAAAAGTTGGCTAGTTTTTGGCCTTGTGATTTTCAAACAGACCTTTCCAAATACATTAAAATAAAACCAGACACACTGCTTCAGAGTCAAAGAAAAGGATGGGAAGAAATAGCCATTTTTGCAAGTCATCAACATACTCTATAGAAATGTGCAAAAAGATTCTTAAGAACCACTCATTATTGAATTTGTTTCTTGAAACGTTGGGGGGCAGAATTTGTTGCAATTTTCTACATTGTTTTATAAAGAGTGACTTTCTTTCCTTTGATGAAACAGATACTTATTCTCATGCAGCTTTAATAGTGGCTTTGTTACCATTCCAGCGTGACCTATGGCTTCAGCATTTTAAGTGCTAGGACATAATTTTCTTATTATAACAGTAGCTAGGTATGTTCACCTTAAATTTAAGGCCAGCATTTGCTTTTCTTAGACAGTTTATATTCTGGTTCAAAAAAAAAAAAAAGTTGGCTATTTGCACAAATGCACATCAGTATAATGTGTGTGGTGGTTTGGGTTTTTTCTCCTGCAGGAAGTGCTGTAGCCTCAGTAGCTGTTGATCCGAGTGGTCGTCTCCTGGCTACAGGTCAAGAGGACTCTAGCTGTATGCTGTACGATATTCGAGGAGGACGAATGGTGCAGAGCTACCATCCGCATTCCAGCGATGTTCGTTCTGTTCGCTTCTCTCCAGGGGCACACTACTTGCTCACAGGATCGTATGATATGAAAATAAAGGTGACAGACTTGCAAGGTAACATACTACAAAGGATACAAAGTTAATTTTCATTTGGTGCTTGTGATACTGAACTGTAAGAGAACATGGGTTTAAAGATCGGGGTTTAGTTTAAAAGGGGGAGAAACATAAGCACTGAGCTTTGAAGGGTTTGAAATGTATGTATAAATGTAATTGTGTCTGTTCACGGTTGGCTAGTTGCTTTGCTGAAATGTAAACTATGAACTGAGTCTTGTTTTGTGAGGAAGGGGATGCTGATAATAAAAGAGCGAGTGCACACTGTTGCCTGATGAGGTGGCCATTGCTCTCAGGCAGCATTCATAAAATTGACCCTTTAGAAAAAAAGTGTAGTAATAATAATAATGCTTATTTTTATTGGTAATAGTTAAGAGCTAAGATACTGGACTTACCTAATTGACTTGATATTCTCAGACCATTACTTCTAATTATGTTGTGTAACAACTCTGAATACCCGTGTTCTAAAATTGTGCTGTCTCCAGTCATGCCTAAACACTAAAACACTGGAGCCTTGTGTTATGCTGTGTGTGTGCAGAAGGCATCAATATGCTTCCTAGGGTGAAATACATATGTAAGCTTTACTAAACAAAGAGGGGGTGGATGCAGAGTTGGGATATAAATTAATGAAATGACTAATGATTTCCATTCCTCTGCTGCAGGGGACCTTACAAAGCAGCTTCCTCTTATGGTGGTGGGAGAGCACAAGGACAAAGTTATTCAGTGCCGATGGCATACACAAGATCTTTCCTTCCTGTCGTCTTCTGCAGACAGAACTGTAACCCTTTGGACTTACAACGGCTAGAGTGCAAAGGCAACCTATGCAGCTAAAGCACAGAGACCTGAGACTACAGAACTGTATAAACAAAGTAATAATCATTAGGCATTGAGAGAGCAGCAGTTGAGCAGGAGAGTTGCTTGTCAAGAGGAGGGGCACTTGTCACAGATTTTTCTGGTTTCTAGGAGGTCTTGGTGTTTTTAGTATATTCTTTTGCAGTGCTTTCAGTCTTCCATGTGAATTCATGCTGCTGTGACCTATTGTAGTCTTGTTGCCAAAGTCTATGGGGAAAACTCTTACATTGTTGATGTGCACTCTAATATGAATGATGTGTTTACAGTTTGGTATTAATTGCATTCCTTGGTCTTTGCCTCGATGAGAATTTTATAGAGAAACTTAAGTTGAAAAACACTTCCAATCAAGTCTGTATGTAACTAGTTCCACACACGCACATAGAAGATAATTACTTCCACCAGTTCTTCAGATTTATTATATTCATCACTTCTCAACAAGAAGGTAAACTTTGTAACATCTTTACATTTTAAACTTTTGTAGTAATAAATTCTGAACTTTAAAAGTGGCTAGGCAGTAACCACAACTTGTTTGTGGTCCGTGTTATAGTGTGGGTTTTCTTCTTTCTTTTCATGTAAAGTGGAGAAAATTTTGCTTTTTTTTTACTACACAACATTGTTTTGAACAAGCTAACATGTTGGGGGGGGAAGTACAATAGTTTTCTGGTTTTTTCTTTCTTTGTTTTTCTGTAGAAACATGCAATATTTTACTTTTTGAATGCAACAGAATACCTCTGTGTATGATGTACTGTAGAGGAGAGTGGATTGGCAGCAGTTGTCACAGTGAGCTTAATGGCTATCAGTTTTTCGAGTAAAAGGGATACCATTAATGCTGTACTAGAAACCAGCATGGCTTACAATGCTATGTCTGCATGATAACTTAAGAATGGTTTAAATTCACAGTTCAGAAGCTTATCTGAATTTTATTTCTTGCACTGTTTATGTATGGGAAACCGCAGTTTTATTTCTACAAGACTTTAGATTCTAATGTTTATGTACTGTTATATTTTCATATTGTACAGTTCCTTTTACTTTTTAAAATATAAACCTTAAACATTAGGTTATTTATTTATTTGAACTGCAGTTAAGTTTTGGATTCTTTTGGTTACTAAATTATATGTGCACTGTAGCAAGCGTTTTTAACTATCGTATAAAAGTGGAAAGGTAACTATAGAAGTGTATCTGTGCTATTATCTCAATAAAGACCTCCAGCACCTGCAGCTGTCTCATCTATCATTTTGGATTCTTAGTTTATAATTCCTCAGTGCGACTCTGATACTTAAACTGTGTTGTATGCCTAGAACTGCTAAAGGCTTTAGATCTTTTGATACCTGACTTCACCGTGCGGTAAGTAATAATAGAGCAGCCCCGAGCTGAACCTCGGTTTGTTTTCGGTACTGGTTAACAGCCTAATGCTGCTTTGAAGGAAAGTAGGACTTTTACCTGTTCTGTTCATCTAGTTGTCCACTGCTGGCAAAGTATTTTTAATTAGCACTACACATACTTAAATACTAATTTCCTTAAATATTTTTCTCTTTAAACTTAACTGTCCCAAGAGGATCTAGTTCTACAGCTGTCAGTTTATGTCCCAGTCTCTTGTGATTAATGAGCTGTTGTGAGGGGGGAGCTCCCAACGCTCGCTTGTATTTACTGCAGGGAAGTCTTCCTCCTCGAGGTCTGCGGTGGAACGGTCGCCCCTGCCCTGCGTTCGTACCCCCTGCCTTGAACTCTAGGCAACTGGAGGGTACTCCGCGTACAAGACGCGAACGGGAGAGCGCTGTAAGGGGGCCGGCAGGGGAGCGCAGCTCTGCTACGTCCT
>JAAGNO010010050.1:5525-20215 GCA_033439905.1 Ceryle rudis | reverse complement strand
TTTTTTTTTTTTTTTTTTTTTTTTTTAAACTAATTCTTGGGCCTTACAAGGTGTATAAATGCTTCACAGGAAAAATAGAGAAGATTGGTTTCAATAAATTGAGTAAGAATTATATTTCATTCAGTCTATGCAGTTTATGCAGGAAAATTGGTAAATGTGGCCTTTGCTATGAAAAATAACCGTTGCCAAAATGACCTTCATATCTTCTGAAGTGAATCATTACCTGGTGTGATAACTCAGAAGTGGCAAAAGCAATGCCATTCAGCTGGGATTTCACTAGGATTGTGTAATAGGAGCTAAGGGTCTATCTACAGTCATTATAGTTTGAATGTTAAAAATTTGCCCTCAGTTTGCTTTCTATTTGTATGAAATTCATCCTTGTCCTGCTGTTCAAAACACAGACATCTCATGTGAGGTATTTGTGCAGAGGTAACTTCTACCATTCAGGTTTAGAGAAGATTCTCCCCCTATCTAATAGTAATGTTTGGGTCCTGAGTAGAGAAAGTGGAAAGGAAAATAGGGCAAGAGGCTATGATAAGCCATCAGAACAGAACAACCATATAACACAGTCTAAAGTGCTGATGATCAAAGACCTACCATTAAACAAGAAGATTATTATTTTAAATTACAATTTAACAACAAGTGAATGCCAGCAATGCCTAAGTTAGGATTATACTATATGCTTTCTAACATCTTAAAGGAAGCCTCACTGGCAAGTAATATCCTTTTCAGATTCTTTGGGGAGGAATAACTATGAAGGCATTGCTATGGCCTGTTGTACAGTCCCTTAGAATAATTCTGTAATGGGAGTTTAAACAAGGGGAAAAAAACCCTACAAAATGCATCATTAAAGTAATATTAATTTGCAATACCAAATTCCTGCAAAGCATAGAAATTGAGAGTTGAGTGTGCTCGCATGCTAACATGACTCCTGCATGGATTAGCAGAATATATTCCTAGCTGGATCAGGTCTGACTTTTCATTTTTCAGACACACTTTAATCTTGGTTAATGCTTACCTTGTTTTAGGAAATAGGCTCTGACAGGGAAGAGAGAGGAATTTCTTTCTTTCACATTGGCTTTTTGTTTGACTTTTTTTTTTTTCCTCAATCTGAAATGCTTGCTAGACTTCCCTTTGGGCCTGAAAACTGCTGCCTTTCAAGATTTGTAGTGTTGCTACTCTTTTTTCTCATGTCGGATTAATTTCTGCTTCTATCCACCTCTTCTGTTGCCTTGTTCCCATTTATGGTTTAGTGAGGTTAGCCTCTCTGCTTTTCTTGGGTGTCAAATGGCAACACAGGGTTGAGAGGGAGTTTCAGAAGCCCAATTCAGCAATAGCACAAGATTAGACAGAACACACAACAAACATGAACACAGGAACAAGAATATTGCAGATCTTCAAAAGTATGTGGACAAACTCATTCTTTGAACTGAAAATAATTTGTTCCTTCCAAAGGGTATATATACTCATTCTGGAGTTTTACTGCTGTTGAGCTCAGTTTTTCTGACTCCAGAGTTGCCAAAAAAAAGGGAACAGCCTGAAAGTTTTAGAGGGAGAAAACTTTAATCCCTATCAAAACTGTTTCCCTAATTGACAGATGTGAATTTGGACACATGATTTACAACTGTACAGCACAGGTATAATCTATTAAATCAGTATTTTCAACTAGTCCCGGGTATGAAAACTTAACAAACCTGAAGGAGGCCCAAAAGCATGGTTCAACTCTGAAATATAGTCTATCTAAACCAATCTAATTTAAAGCTTTTTGGAGAGGAGAAAAGTAATGGAAAATTATTATTGTTAATAAATTCCAAATTGGTATTTTCCCATTAAGAAAAAATGAAAACAAATATTTAGATTTATATAAAATTAATGTAAATGGAATTATCTTTGTTTTCTCAGTCATTGTAAGTTTGGTGGGTCTGTTGGGGTTTTTTTTAATGTTTCTATAGTACTTCGCTTATTGTAAGAATTACTCACTTAAAGGGTATCATGGGAGATGTAGCATATCCAGAAAATCCAGCAAATACAAGGAGGGTATACTTTAAATGAACTACAACTTACACCTGGTACTGTAGCAGTTTAGTATTTCCCATTCGAAAGATTAAGTTTTCACAAAAAAGCATTTTTATTTATTAGTTTCATTTGGTTCTTTTTCCAAGAAAAAGTCAAAATTTCTCCCCAGAAAACTTTATGAAAATTCTACATTAACAAAAATTCTCACAGTACCAATTTTTTCAAGCAGTCCTTTGATCAGTTTGGAATCTCAAATGTGAGATACAAGGCAATTGTGAAATTGATTTTGAAAATTCACATCATGGATATGAAATCCTCTCTCACATTTGCACAGATCAAGAGCAACTCATTTAAGATATGTGCTAGTGAAAAGAAAATTAAAGTCATCTTTTGGACACTGAAATTAATTTCAAAAGACCTTGAACTGAATTAAATTTTCTGCCACGTAGACAGCAGCAGACTTAGTTTGATATCTCCTTGCCCAGGGGCACAAAGCCTGATTTGATTCTGAGTTAAGGGAGCAGTACACTTTCCTTATACCCAGATTTATAGGGATATATAGAATGTCCTGTAAAGATAAGCAAGGTGATCAGAGTAACCAAACAGAGCTGTATGCCAAAATTCAGGTACTCTACTGATCAACATGACACAATGACATTCAGGGTGGGTATAGCCATGATTCCGTGTGTGCTCAGGGGGGATGTGGTGCTACAACAGAAGCGTAGAGAGCTTTTCAGCTGCCTTTCTCTGCCTCTCTCAAAGTCAATGCCTGACGGAAGTAGAAGTGAAATATGGGGAGAGAGCTCCTAACAAGAAGTTTTTCAGAAGTAGAAAAAAGCCAGGGCAGGAGTTCAGATTTGTCTTCAAATTACATGTTTGTACAGAAACATTTTTTTCCTAAATATTCTTTCCAAGTTTTGTTAACTTCTTTTACACCCAAGGAATTATTAAATATTTTGGTTCTTCCACTGTCATTTCAGATATCTGCACAAAACATAAGATTTTAACTAATGTCTAAACAATATAAAGATAAATAAATTAGTACGTAAAATACACATTACTGATAATATTCAGCAGGACACTTAAGTCAATGGGACTTCTCACAAGCTAAAAAATTGTCATCTGCTTAAGTGTCTAGTTGAACCCCAGCCAATGGTCTTCATTATACTCTTTATGGGTTTTATAATTTTGACCTTTACCACACAGTAAATTTTGCCCTTCTTGTGGTATTAATAACATGTTCTATGCCATACTTATAAAGCAGATTACCACAGATTTATCTACTGCAATTAGAAGAGGACGAGCTTATAGTAGACTGTAGTTGTTGCACTCCATAGAAAACCACATACTGAGTATATTAAAACATTATTATATTTAAATAAACAGATCAGTTTAAAACCTGGTATTGTCAGAAATGACATGCGTAGAATGTAAATTTACACATTTTATTTTCTTGAAGTAAAGGTGACTCAATAACCACATAAAATCTGCAAGACTCATTAAGTCTCACAAAAATATCATCTCAGGCTCTTAAGAAAATAAAAGTGGAGTTATAGGTCTGATCATTCATTTTCCCATCTACCAATCGTTAGCATTACTATAAACCTACAGTGTGAAGTTTTGTATATCATTTTTTTCACTCACGTTTCTCATTATTTTACTATTTTGTTTTTCAACTGCTCAGTTCTGCATATCATGACCAAATTATTCAAGAAACCATGTAATATTTCCTATTAGGACCAGTTGCCCTAAGATGCATCTATAACCTGTAAAAGAATACCTGAATTTTCCAGTCCCTTGCCAGAAATGCTCACTTAAGAATAACATACTCATTTTATGCAAAACTCTCATAAAATTATACTTTTAGAAGAACACAGTCAATATAAAAATTCAAGCTGAATAATTCAACTGTAAACAACGTCGGTTTACAATAAAAGGTGTCAGTCAATTTTGACCATTGATCACAGTATTTCATATATCAAACATGGTCATATATGCATGAACTATGTGTATATTCAGAAAGTATAAGTTTAAGAAGACTGTAGAGATAAGATACTGAAGCACTTAAAATCCACCCACCAATTTGCATGAGTCAACTGGCTGCATGTAAGTCACACAGGCATACTTTTTTAAACAGTTCCATAGAAGCAGCAAGTCTAAAATGAGAGATGCTTGGATAAGAATTTTAAGATTTGTTACTGAGTTGTTGAGGGTCATCAGTTTAAAAAGTTGAAAGATAATCACTGCCTAGAGTCCTTAAACTTCAAAAATCAACAAGGACTGAATGCAGCAAATAGACTATTATGAGAGAAATGTGCTTTGACTTGTATTTGACAGCGTTCTGCTAAAGGATATTTTCAAGACTGGATACATGATGACTTAGCATCTACCCTTTTTATTCTTATTAATTACATTGCAATTCAGCCCATACTAACAGAGCAAAATTATAAGCAGAGTTCATTTCCTATATAGATATCTAAATAAATCATGAAGGTTGTCTTAAGAACCAGCACATGGAACACGCTGTTTTACAGTGTGCTGTGGCTGTGAACACTGCATCATTTTGTATTATGAATTCCATTTTACACTATGCCTGAAGCAGGTTATGTCTCAAACAGGTTGCTGTAATGCCTTTGAAACAGGTGTCCAAGGAAGCCTGGTGGGCTAGTATAAGAAATTCAAAGCCAAGATGATAAACAAAAGGTCTTAACCTCAGAGCCTCATTCACTAGTTTTTCTACAAAAAGTTTCATGAGTGTGGTGAATGTGCCAGAGCCTCCCAGAAGAGCACATGATCCAGTCACTAGCTGTACATTCTGCAGTGACAGGACCTTGGAATCTCCCCTTCTCATTAGAGAATTGAGCCAGGATGTGTGCTCTGAACTAGATGTTACCCAGAGGCAGTTGATAAGCAGAATTTTACTTAGCTATTTAGTCAACTTGAACTTACTTGTTTAACTTGAAAAACAAAATTGGCAAAATAAAACCATGCAAACAAAGCTGGAACACTATGTGCAAACTTTCAAAAATCCAGCTGTCTAGGAAGGATACTTTTCCAATCCTCCTCCAGTTAGTGTTTAGGATAGGAAAACTTTATTCTGGGGTCCGTCAATGGTCCATCTCATTAATATTATTCAGCGTTGGCCTTTTTCTGGTAGAATTTCACTTGTTCCTAACAAAAAGCAATGTTTTGCTATTCAGATACTCAGATTTGAAAATCCAGCTTACTCTATGGAACTGCTTATCATTTTTCTGCCAAAATCTCCCTACCTAAAGATGTTCTGGAGTGCACTTAGCCTATTTATACTGTAGCAAATTGGGCAAATATCTTCCATCCTGTCCATTACAAACAGCAGGGTTACAGCACACACACGTACACATCCACACAGACAGGAAGTCACATGAAGTATTAAGTAAGCATTCAGTCCTCAGCCATGTCCGAGGGCAGGAGTCCAGCAACTTGTGGGAGGGCACAATGCCAGCCTAACAGATGGACATACATATGGGTAGTCAGGACATCATGTGAAGCCAGCAAGTATGGATACTAAGGGCATGATTCCAACCTAAGAACATGAGCTTTCTGTGAAGGTTAAGGGGATGTTAAGCTGGATTTACTTTCAAAAAATAAAGAATAAATTCCACTGACATGTCCGGTAACAGTTATGTTCTCAATTAATCAGGTGGAGTTGTTGGTAGCTTAAAGAGAGCTTTTTAGTATCAGAATTATTATGAGGGAAAATTATAACATTTCACAAGGGAGATTTCATTCTGACAAATAAACATGTATTATTTGCAAGGAGATGTAGTTAATAGTAATGATTTTGCATCAGCAGTGCTTTGATACTGCATCATAATCTGGCCTGTGCCTTTTTCCTAAAGGAGACAGGAAACAGTGATTTCAGCAGCAAATGCAGCCCAGGTGGCCATATGCATTGTCCTCCAGCAACCATTACTGGGAGGGTCAGAGCTGGGAACTGCTGCCCTTTCCTGGTGAGAAGAAAATGAGAACAGAGACACAACAGCTCCCCACACATTTCCCTGGAGAGCACTGAGCTAGCATTGCTGATGCATCTGAGTGAAAAGCAGTCATGAGTATCCCATAGGTGTCTGTGTCCATTAGCAGGAGAGACAGAGGTTTAGGAGTCATGCCTTGTGAATTTAATTCACTGCTACACCACCATAATCCAAGGATGGACCAAAGCCTGCTGCTGAAATGTCATCTCACCTCTTGGTAAGGTCAGAACATCAAAATCTGACTGGATCATGAAGGGCTTTTGAAATGTTATCAATTGGCTAAGCAGAGTATATGAAATTTTATTCCCAAGTAGAGGGGAGTGGCAGCATCTTGGTTCATGGAGCACTGTGTATTCAGAGAAAAGCTGGGCCAGGAAGCACTGAACTCCTCTTTCAACTGAAATGAGATATTTGGAAGAAACAGTAGAACTTTATGAAGGTGAATAGTACAGAGGCTTTGTTGATTAAAAGGACTTGTCTATTTCTTCCAGTCTTGATCTAAAAAAAGAGAGGAACTACTGCTTCTTCTGATGGTTCATTCCAGAGGGTACAGTTTGAATTATCTGCTCTCAGCTTCCAAACATTTAGGTTCTTTCTGCTAGACTCAACAGCTCCTAAGTATTCAGCATCTGTCCATGAGTTACTGATTGCTATGCAAGGCACTTCTCAAACTACTTTTTACTAAACAACAAAGATTGACATCTTTAGGATTCTCACCAAAGGAATTTTCTGAAGGATGCTATTCCTCTGCTCTTTTTATTGCCCTCTCCTATTGTTCATATAATGAGCTTTTTATAAGCATGGTGTTGTACTTTATTAAAATATTGTACAGCAAACAGTATAATAACTTACAAAAACCTATTGCTGTAATGGCTACTTGGTTGGTATTTTTTATACAAAATATATAATCATCAAATCAGATTTCTTGTCCATTAATAATTTCTGCATTACCATATTGAGTGATGTTAATTATATTCCTGTCAGGTATTCTTTATTAAATTAATCTAATATCTCAAGTTTCATTATTTGCTTAGAAATTATGTCAGGCTTACTATCATACATTCATTTCAACCACTATATCCCTTTTAGCAATGCTGGCACAATATTAGCATTGTTCCAACCTTCTGGAACTCTGCCCAGCAAGATTTGTTAAGAGGTTACATAAAAGTTGTAGACTGCTGAGTTGTGGACCTAGACCTTTGATTATAATTTTTCCAAGTTTGCTTATGTTTGGATCTCAGAAAGACCACACTTCAGAAATACTTCTTAAAGGACCTGTCTGTTTGTTTTCCCAATTATCACATACTTATTAACAATTTAACCACAACAGCTGTTATTAGGATCTGTAGGGACTTTCACTATTATTATTTGTTTAATGTAGTTACATATTTACTTATTTTCCTTAGTCTTGCTCTGATGTTGTCACATTCCTCTATCAGCTTTCTATATTTCATCTCTCTCAGTTTCCAGAGATGTATATTTACTTTCTCCTTTCTCTATTCACTATATGCCTGTTACCTCCTGTTTGTTACCTTTACTTTTGCATTCAGTGCAGATGGACTTGCAGCAAAGATTCTTCAGCATCTTTGAATCTTTACCCCTTTGCTATCTAATATTTGCATTAAGAATTCCAAATTTTCATTCATATATTTTTATTATTTCTCCTCCCAATTGTTTCTGCTTACATTTTTCTCAAACACAGAAAATCACCCATTTAGAAGAATCACTGTTTTACTGCTGGGGATTGTTCTTTCTTTGCCTGTACTGATTGCAGTCAGGTCATGTAAACCACCCCTAGGGCAGACATGAACTTCTAGTCCAGTAAGTTACTCATATTTATCAGTTCTAATGAGATCCTAAATTAAAAATACATCATGTTGGCCATGGTTTTGTGTTATCAACAACTCCAGAATGCCACGTTTTTTAACTTCTTTGTCATTGGAAGTTACATCCATTTGTTTTACAATCCCAGTAGCTTGAGAGCTCCCATCAGCTTTCAGGATTGTCTTTCTCACTGATGAGGGTTTCCAGATCATTATGTTTTTTATCAAGATCACGTGATGGCTATTTCAGACAAGAATCCATCCTTTTCTGTCTGTCTGTTCTCTCCCTCCAGATACATTTTGCTGGAATTACAGATAAGTACAATAATGCATACAGTATGACTTTACCTCTGAAGCTGTATATGATGACTTCTTTTTCCTATAAATTTGGGGTTTGTGTATTTCTAACTTCTCATGATCAGCTCTCTCATAAAGAATCAAGAAGGGTTTGTTTCCATGAGTATGATTTTCCAAGGGTATGATTTCCATGAGAAAATATCTATCTATATTTAGAAAATGGTACTCCTTCCACTTGGCCAATGGAGCTGTATGCACATTGCACTGTGAAAGTTCACAGCAATGACAGGTTTTCTCTTCTGCTGCAGGGGACCTGCTCTCAATCTCTTTTTCTATATCATCCTTCATACTCTATGGCCATTTAATGCCTTCTACTTTTTGATATCTGTTAAGAACTGTACAAAAAAACCTTATTCTCCCCGAAATGGCACAGTGTAAATGAGAACAGAATATGCATCACTCTTTTACTGCATAGTATATTCTTTCTGGACCAGTATCTTGGACGAATGAAACAAATTACTGAAATGGAGTACTTGCCTTTTTTTTTTCTTTTTCCCTTCAATTCTGCTTTGTAAGGTTATTCAATTAGTTCTTAAAATAGTTTGTGTCATTTAATTTGGGAAAATAAATGAGGTTACTTTCACAAAAAGTCTTAATCTGCACTTTTTCTGCAAGATGGACAATATTCAAGAAACCTGAGATCCCTTTTCTCATGAACATAATAAGACATTTCTCAGTTGAACGCCCAGAGGTGCATAGCACTAATGAGGGTTTAGAAAAGAATAACCATGGGGAAAAAGAGAAAGAGAGAGAGAAAGAAAGAGAGAGGAAGACAATAACGAAAAGAAGGCACCTTGTGTTTTCACACATACAATTGAATACTTGTTAACTCTTAGCCAAATAGCTAAAATATAAGAAACTAGAACCATTATTTGTCAGCTAGTTGGTTTTTTTTTTTTGTAGAGATTTGTGTTTAAGGTATATTTAACTTCAAAATCATCACAGTGTTTGTAAACAGACACTAAAGCTTTGTAGTCCTTTATTTTTCTGTGAAAAAAAATATGTAAGAAAATGTCTCCTACCATTTTTTTCACCTTGAGCTATACATCTGGTATTTGTTGAGTCCTACACTTTAAATAAGCTTACTGAAAATGTGAATGAAAAAAGTCAAAGCATTTTCACAATGAATTCCAGTTGTTTTCAAAACTATTCTAATTTCATGTAATTCCACTGAATTAATGTAATCCCCACTGCTATGAGTGTTCCTAATTAAAAATTGTCTGTCTTGACACAGATTGAAAAGTTAATAAAAATCATTTAAACTAGTATGTCAATGCCTGTTGATACAACTAAAAATACAGTACAACAAACTCATTTTCTTAGTGCTTCATTATTAATACTTGGGCTAAATTATTACATTTTTTCACCCACCTCTTCAACTTCAGAACAGAATCTGATGTTTTGTCACTGACCCGTCTCAGGTAGTACTGACATGAGACATTGATAATTTTGTTGTCTGTTGTCACATACTGGGATGTTCCATGCTTTATGGCATTGCATTCTGGGTTCTCTTTTGTTAATAGACATAAATCTCTAGTCAAGTATATGCACTTTTGAGTATCTAACAGAAAGCTTTTATTGTAATATGTCCTCAGCTCAAGCGTATCTAGCAGCTGAGAAAACAATGGATTTTCTATTCCCTGTCAATCCTGAAAGTTATTTCTTAAAATATTTTCAGTAAAATGAACATTTCAAAATATTAATTTTGTTTCACAGGAATATCTTGTGCAATGTAGAATAAAAAAAACCTTTTCAGTATTTTCCTTTAAAATAACAAATATTTCACGTTGATAATTTCTAAGTGAAACATTTCAGTTTCTGCCTTTCTAAAATAGTACTGTTGTTTACAATATTTCCCTTTCAAAAAGTTCAGTTATGAGATTAATCAAGCGTAGTATATCTTGCATTCACTACAATATTACAATTGTTCATAAAATCAAGCATTTATACTAAAGAAACAAGATTAAAAATATTGGTTTGCCTCGTTTGCATAGTCTGTAATATCTATAACATGAAACAGTCCTCCTTAGTTATTCAATAGTCAATTTGCAAAGAGTTTACAGACTTAACACTTTTTTTTTTTTTTTTTTCCCAAAGATGTAGCCCTCTGAGCAATCTGCCCTGACCTTCCATGTCTGACTGCTTAGCATCTGGCAGTACACTGTGTTTGGTGCACTCAGGGGCTTAACACAGGTACAAGGAACCAGGCAAAAGATACTTAACTGCACACGCAGAGACAGAAATATTTTCATTAACATGTCAGAGACATTGCTTTTCAGAAGCAGCACTACTTGCTCTATTCTTCTGGAAGAAAAAAGACAAAGTGTAATACAGATTTCAAAATAAGTTCAGGGCCTAAATGATTCCAAGTAACATTCATGTGTGAACCTACTAGCTTTGCAAACTGCCAGTAATGAGAACCCGTTGTCGTGTAAAAGAGTAAAGTAATCCGGCAGAATATAAAACCTCTTGCATTCCAACTTGTCTTCAGATATCAGAGGGGCTGGGCGAGGCTAGGTTTAGATATTGAGTAATAATAACCAATTTGGCACTGTTAGTCCAGTCATGTTCAATATATTTGAACTCTCACGGCTCCAGATTCACTGATAGTGCTGCACTCCCTGTCTAGTCATACTCCATGGTTTCATGCAGCCAGTAAGGAGCTGGCAGTGCCCAGTGAGAGCCTTTTGTGTCTAGCAACATGAAAAGTGCAGTTTATTGAAAGCAACAGAAGTACAGGTTCTTGTGGATTGCCGATGATAAATATACTGCCTGCAAAAGCACATGCTTTTAAAAAATATATTAAGTATAAAAAACATATTAAGTTAAAAGGAGCAGCTGTGGAGAGGTTTCTAAGTTTTCCTGAAGAAGTACTTGGAAGGTCCCAAAGACATCTCTATGGACAGGAGGAGAGGCTCAGCCCATTGACTGATCCCAAGAGTCAGAGATAGTCTGCAAAGCTATCTTCCCTGACTTGTCCATGATGATGTCTTGCCTAATGTCCCCCCTTCCTTAAAGTATTTTATATTATTTTTCACCCTAAAGGTGGAGCTTGAGTGTCTCTAGTCATACACACCTTTATTTTTATTGCTGTAAAATTCTTTCACTTCACTTTTAAAGGTGTGGATAAAGAAAATTCAGGGCACAATCTCAGTTAAGGGTGGTTGCAATTTGGAGGCAGGTAGTTTTTGGGATGGAGGTGTGTTTTGGTATTATAAAGACATTATAATGAGCAAAGTTCACTCAAAGGGCAGCACTTTGTCAGAAAAATGACAGATTTTTGGCCCAGGGTGGCAAATATGCAGCTTATCAGTTCCCCAGTAACATAAAGTTCCCATTTTCTATGGGGCTTCAACAAAGCCTGGCCACAGAGTCTTCACTCTGCTCCACCCTCCATGCTGTTTCACAGGCAATATTGTTCAGGGAGCCACCATGGAATGGATTCCTTGCATACCAGTTGCACTCCGCCCAAGAAACTTCTTCAATATTACACCTTTCCTTAATGTGTGAACAATTAATGTGAGAACCTTTAATATTATTTTCATTCCTAAGTCACCTGCATTATTTATACCACACTCACCAAGAAAACAATTTCAGACCCAGCTTAAACCCCACTATGCATGTACCAGAGTGTGTCTCTGAGAAAGATCAGTTCAAGTGTTCAAGACTGACAGTAGCATCTGTGCCTCCTGAGTTTACTCTGTCCTCTAGAGAAACCTCCTCTGAGAAAACTCAATTGTAGTTTTAAGGTGAACTGGAAAAAAATCCTATCTTGCAATTTCTGCATCATCTGTGGCTTCCTAAAAATTATTCTACATGCAACCTGGATCCTAAATAAGTCTTTACCTTTCCATGTACAATGTTCAGTATTTTTCAGTCTATGCTCTTTTCTTGGTATCTACTTTATAGGCATATAGCATGCTTGTTTATTTTTCATTTCATTTTTGTTTCCTTGCTAAATATTTAGGTACTCTGAATCTTCTGTACATGTTTATATATGCTTAAAAAGCAAAGCACTAGGAAACCATCCTCCCATATAACGTGTGTTCAGCACTACAATTAATCACAGTAGCTGTATTAGTGTAGGTGTAGATACTATAATTAGGAGGTTAGCAATAACTGTGTCAATGCAGTAACATAGAAATGCTGGGCGAACAGTATTTATCTAGCTACTGAATTATATTTTAAATGGGAGTAAAGGGAGAGAAAATGATATATTTATATAGGCCAGTCCAGTAATGAACTTGTCCACAGCCTCCAGAGGGTAGGGTTGTTTCTTAGTTCACTAGTTTAAAAATTCTTCCCTCACCTCTAAACAATGTAATACCTTACAAAGCCTACATCAGTCCTATAAATCAAATCTTAGTATCAGCAACTATTCTGGCATCAGAATGAATATCTATTTGATATGGAAGGTGGAGTGAAAATTCAAAGAGAATAGCTACCATTTAATCACTATCAGCTCCCTAATAAATATAAGCTAAATATACTCTTTCTGTCTCCACCCACCCCCCTTAAAAATAGCTATTCAATTGAAAAGGGATATAGTACGTTTCAACCTGACATCTATTTTTAGTTGCTCTCTGCAATGAATCTTTTAACAGAGACAGGCATACAGATACGTCTGCAGCATGTTTAATGGTCAGCTTGTGAATTCCCTATTCTTGCCACACAACATAGTTTTCAGGCAGATGGAATTGGAAAATGGTGACATAAAGACATAACTCAGAAGATACAGATGAAGGATAAAAAGAATTGTATGACCCATTACCCACAGTTCTGTTTGGAAATACACTAGACATTTACTAATAGTGTGGGGCTGCTTTCTACTAATTTAACTGTGAAAATGGGATCAAGAGTTTCTTTGTGTTACTCTTAGTTTCTTTGTGTTACCCTTAGTTTCTTCGTTCATTTTTGATGCAGCTTTGTATAAAACAATTTTCCTTTTATGCCTCAGTCCTGCCACCTTTAGAAGAAAGTAAAATAATACCTGTACACTTTGAAGGGCAGTGACAGGCAACATTTACAATGCAGCTATTTACAATGCCACAAATAATATCATCTTTAGTCTTACCATCAAGTTTCCTCCTATTCCTCCTGTGTGCAGCACATAACAAATGGAAAGCAGAGAGAAAAGGAACATCCAAGGCTAATTCTTCCCTTTAGAGCCAAAGTTTTGACAGAATTTAAATAAGGCCTTTACAGATCAGATGTCTTCAAAGATCTGAATATATTACCTCATAAGCAAAGATGCAAAGAGCTGCAGGTATAAACAGACAGAAATATTTGTCTGATATTTCTTTCATGGGGTTGTTAGTGAATTGAACAAGTAGCTATGTGGTATCTGTCTCCACTGATCTGATTCTACATCACTAAGAGCTCAGCAATTTTCTCAGGGCAGATTCAGTCATTCTTCCAGTCATTTTTATTATATAAACAGGCAGACTAAGTTGTGAAACTTTGTTAGTAAGCAGTTTTAGTTGACACGGGGTGTGCAAATGCATTTGGAGCCCTTTAACATAACATCGTGTGGAATTCTGTAGGATCTTCATGTGACTGTTTTCAACATAACATTACAGGAATAGTTCTTAGTATGAGTTGAGAAAGAAAGCAAACCTTTCCATTAAGTCCACTGAAAACAAGATTCCTTGTGAGATGCTGCATTATTCCTGGCTTGTGCTTGAATAGAAACCCAAAGGAATAGATTTCCAGCCCTTCATTGCTCATGGTGAGTCCCCACGTTGCAATACACATCATCCCTCAATATTTGACAAACTGGCTTGAGCCTGAATATTCAATACACATCCACAGTGAAATTGTCCCTAAATACCACAAAAGCTCAGCCAAGTACCCTGTTTGCTTAGAACAGACTCAAACCAGAGGTAAATAGGCTTCTGTATTTTAAGCATAAATGAAAAGGACTTTCTTCAGTGATAATTCACAGAAATCACACAAGGCAGAACAAATACTCCCTGGCTACTGTTTTTCTTCCAATTTCCTTTTCTTTGTTTATAACCCTTCAAGGATACAAGATGCTTTGCTTTACTGGATTCATCAGTAAATTACAGACAGTCATTTTCAGGTGGCATTCTTCTGCACCATTCACAGCTTGGCTAAAACAAGGTTGTAACCTGTTTGGTACCAGAATGTTGACAACACATAGAAGAAAAATTATTTGTCTTGTTTCCATTTTTTTTTTTTTTTTTAAGTTTGGCTAAAAGTAGATATGGAACAACAGGAAATAAGGTCATAATTCTAGAAGGTCACACATAAAGCTTCTTCAAGTAAGGTTATTCTGCTTATCCTTAGGGCATTTCAAGAATTGAAAAGTCTTATTAGAATGTGCAAGAGACAGCCATATATCACAAAATTTTGTTTTCCCTTGCCTTCGATCTCATTCATTTACCTTTCCTTTCCTTTCCTTTCCTTTCCTTTCCTTTCCTTTCCTTTCCTTTCCTTTCCTTTCCTTTCCTTTCCTTTC
>JAAGNO010010049.1:67721-88982 GCA_033439905.1 Ceryle rudis | reverse complement strand
TCTTTTTATTATTGTTATAATTATTATGATTATTATGGTTATTATTATTATGGAATCTTTCTTGGCACCTTTTGGAAGCCACGTCAACCAATACTCCAATGAAGTGCTGAGGATCTATTTTCACAAGAATTCTACCGGTCTACTGTATAAAAGAGAAAAGAAAAAAAAAAAGAAAAAAAAAAAAAAAGAAACAAGCAAAATACAGTTCAACCCTTAATTCTGTACCTCACGCCTGTACGTTTGCTGCTCCGATTTTGGGTTTTATTTTGCGTTCGTTTGTTTTTAACGGATCTAATTTAAGTCTCCAAGCAATATATAAAGATGTAAATAGTAAAGCTTATTTATTAAGATTGTCATCTTTTTTAATTTATATTTACACAGTTGTTCATCTAATTTATTTTTTTTTTTTTCAATACAATTTTTAACAGTTGTCCTTTTTTTGGGGGGGTCATGATGTTTTTTAAATCATTTTCACAGAATTTCTTTATACAGGTTTTTCTCTTTCTTTTAATAAGCAACAACTTCCTCTGGTCTTTCAAAAACAGGTCATGTTTCACACACACCAAAAGAAAAAGTTATGTCAGATTCATCAGAAATATTTTGCCATTGTTGATTCCTATACCCTAAAGTTCTATATTATATAAATATATAATACCTTGTATGCTTAAATATTTAACTGTGTGATTTTGTATATATCTTCATACACATGCTCACACACATATGAGGGTTAATGTCCCCAGATGTTGGGAGAACAGAGAATCAGAAACACAAACAATATAAGCTTGTATTAAAGAGTTCTGAACTGGACCGCTCGCTCTCGCCACGTCTCCTTTGCTTTCGGTCGAGCCGGCCCCGAGCATTGCTGGGTGCCCTGGGAAGGGGGGGGGTGAGTTTGGCTGTGGGGTCCCACATCTGGCTGCACAGCTGCACGGGCTGCCCTGTGCACATGTTTCTGCTGAGCTCCAGTGCTTTGGTTTTGGTCAGGGGGGTTGAAATTTGTGTTGTTTTGACAGAGCCCTGATGGGAGAGGGCTGCAGGGGGGTGGGGGGGCAGCGCTGACCAAGGCCACGTCTCAGACCAAGAGCCCATTTCACCTCCAGTGGGTTTGCTTCTGCCAAGGCGGTTCAGGTCCAGCTTCACCCAGGGCAGGCTGGTGCCTGGTGTAGGTTTTGGTGTGAGAGATTCTTCAAAATGTTATGGCTGGACGCTTGTTTGTTTTGTTTTTTTCTTTAAAGTTGTCACCCTTTCTATCACATGTAGAATATGGTCATCCAGAAAGGGAGTCCCAGGGAGAATTTTCCTTGACTTGGGGGTGTTAACCTCAGAGGGAAAGAAGGCTGAAAGCTTCCCGTGGGCAGCCACAGAGCTGAACCTCCCAGTGCACAAAGCCTCTGGACACTCGGGAAAACATGAAGATAAGGCAGAGTCTCCAGTGGTCAAGAGATAGCTGGGCTTGTGGTCCCTCCCACCACGCCAGACCAGGGCCTTGTAAGGTATGAACAGTGTTCTCATGAACATCTGGTGATGATAAAGCCTTGTGCCCAGCAGAAACACACAAACACACACACACATGTCCACACACGTGCAGTGTTACAGCCTGTCCTGGTCCCAGCCTCTCAGAGCTGGCTCACCTGCCATGCGGATGCGTACCTTCTGGAGAACGAGACTCTGCAGCCCGATAACGTTGTTTTGGTCGGTGCAGTGATGAACACAGCTCAGCTAGATGCCGACAGGCATGCATAGGTCCAAAAGCAACAGGGTGAACTCAAACCACAGGGCTGTTGTCTCTTGATAATGTGTGAAATAACCTGAATTGGATCAAGAAACTTTTGGTCCTTTAACACCAAATGTGTGGCTTTTTGAGGCCACAGCGGGTGTTTGTGGAGGGCAGGGTGGGCTGGAGGAGCTGCAGCTCCAGCAAAGCCTGCAGCAGCCCAGGGCTCAGCCATGCACAGCTTGTGCAGCCCACCTGCCCCAGCCAAGGGCAGCTTCCCAGGGCAATTAAATCCATGGTGCAGGATCCAGCCTGCTCAGACCCACTGTGGCAGGCAGGGCAAGGGACTTTGCGTGGTGTGCTGAGAAACCTGTATTGATTCAGCTCCCGATCGTCAATCGATTCAGCATCGACATCTCCAAACCTTGAGGATGCACTTGCAGTCAGGATAGGTGCCATCTAACCCCGACAGTTATTGACCCCTGATCCTAAAGAGAGACATTTTTAACCCAGTTAACTGCCAAACTCATTAATGATTTAACTGCCCAGGAAAGCCCTGGTAAGAGACAGAGACTGGGAGCATGGGCCAAGGGTAGGGGTTGCGTGGGGGTGGGTGTGTTAAATACCAGCTCTGCTCTCCCGATACACATTTCCCTTTGCTTCTGCTTTGGTCAGCAATGGGCTCTCATGCCAGTTAACTCCATCCTGCCATAGTAATCATGGTGCTGGCTGGTACCACGTTGGCCCCCTTTAAAAGTGTGGCCGCAAAGGGCCTGTGGATTGAACAATTAATTCCACACCACACAATCCACGGGATGTCTGGGGGCAACAGACTGAAGGATAAGAATACATTTTATTTATTTTATTTTTTTTTAACACCAGCATAAAGGAACCAGTAAAAGGATATTTTGCATTTTAACTTGTCAAAATCCACTGCAATATATTGAGCGGGGGGAGTGAGACAGAAAGAGCAAGAGCAAGAGCATGTCATGCTTTCTATACCATCCTTGTCTGTGGTCAATGCATTATTAATAGGGCATAAGTGCATCACAAACAGCCCTATCAATAGAACATACTGAGATAAAAAGGCCCATAAACAATGTATTAATTGGGTTGTGTCTGTATTGGCTGGGGCTCTGAGCAACTTGCTCTAGTTGTAGATGTCTCTGCTCCCTGCAGGGGGGCTGGACTAGCTGACCTACCTCTAGAGGTCCCTTCCAACCCAAACAATTCCATGATTCTACAGCAATATAGAAATCAATTGGCTGTGTGTTGAACTATCTATTAACCGTTAATCAGGACCTTAAGATGGGAGCAACTGCTAGAGGCAGTGACCAGCAGGCAGCTCACTCCTGCTGGGCTGGGCTGTGTTCGCCGAGCTACGTTCAGCCCTGCTCCTCCCGCGTGCGCGCAGCCGCCCGAGTGCGATCAATTGAAATGCACAGTCAAAACAACAGTTTCTATGTCCAGTTCACATGTCTGCCTGGAAATCAATTGCTAAAGAAAGAGAGAGGAAGAAAGAAGAATCAATACGTGCATTGAGCAAGGTCTGAAGCTGCTGCCCTGCAAGATGCAACAGGGCTCGTGGCGACCAGCAAACTGTAAATCCATCTGAGCCCTGGCAAGGAAGGCAGCTTCAAGAGAGAGCTCAGCCCCACAGCAGTGATGCCAGTCACCTTGCTGTGTGGTGACCAGCCCAGGGAGCCTCATGACACACTCAACAGCACCCAGACTGGGCCACCAGTCTCTCCAAGAGTCCCACATCCTGCGGTGACTCTGAGGCACTTGTGACACCAGATGCAGTTGCTGTTGGCTGCATTAAATCCAAACGAGCTGACTGCATGAATTATACATGAAAGCTGGGGAAAGTGCTCTGAATTAATACAGCAAAGCCCTCTCCCAGCCGAAAGCTTCAGCTTCTCAAGCAAGTGTGGCACTGGCAGTTGTGGTAATGGGAAAATGAAGCTGTGAGCAACTGAAAAATTCTGACAAAAAGATGCAAAGCCTGAAAAAAAAAAAAAAAGAAAAAAAGCTGCTGTAGAAAGACGGAAATAGAAAGGAAACGTCTCACAAGTATAGAATAAAACTTCTTTCCAGGTAAGCAAGAGCATCTGAGGATCGAATGAATGTTCAGGTGCTACCCTGGCAGAGGTGTGCTTGCTTACACACACATACAGCAAAGTCTTTGTGGTCCAGCACTATCTTCTCCTGCCCCCCCCCCCCCGCCTCAGGTTTTCAGTTTCTAAAACACACACCTGAGAGATGAAGCGAAGTGAGCATTCTCCTTTCTGCTGCTCACTACCACAACACAGCGATGGCCCCACATTTTCCCTCTGCCCTGAATTGGAATGACAGCTGCCTACATCATTCAAGGCAACAACTGGCCCAAGTTCTCTGATAGAATGCAGCCAAAGGGACAGGGTCTTAATTACTTTATTTGTTTTAAGCACTTCTCTTGGGTCTGAGGAGGATTGTTAGTGGTTAAAAACAGGTTTCACAAAATTAATTGGTTTGTTTGTTGGGTTTTTTTTTCAGATAAAAAGTTATTGACAGCTTTTTGATCACTTTACTTATGACAAATGAACAGTCCAAAGAGCAACACGGTCACTTCTAGCCACCCCTCGCACTGCTCTCAAGATGTTGTCTGCCAGGTTACCTATTTATAAATCACTCCCTCAATCATATAGATTTTTTAAGCAGCCTAAGAGCCCCACAGCTGAGCTCACTGCTGCTCCCCTTTATCACCATCCAGCCCACAGTGATGAACCGACTTCTGCTTCGGGTTCATTGGCATTTTTGATGAGTTGAAATATGGGCAGGGTTCTGGCTGAACTTCAAAGTCCAGCTCTGTCCTTAAGCACTCACTTTGAGGCACTGACGTGCTCAAAATAAGCAGGTTCTTTTCACAAATGTTACCCTAATAACACGGTCTTTTCCAAGCCCTGACGCCGCTGTGTTTCCGTACAGCGTGAAGGCTCCAGGCCACGGCGGCTGCTAAACGGGCTTGGAGAGGTTGGAGGGTGGGCAAGAGCAGGGCAGGGAGAGGGAATCCTTTTTATTGCACACTTCATTAATACTGCAGTGCTCAGACTTTCCACCCAGGCATTTAAAGCCTCCCGACCTCCCCAGCACCATGCGTAATGCCAAAGCTGAAGCACACCATATGGACTCAAACAGTTCCTTGAAGCCTGGGAGCTGCTGAGAGCCCTTTAGGCACAGCCCTGCCCAGCCCAGCACCATGGATGGCACTTGCAAGGCCAGAGCTGCCCAGAACATGTCCCATATCCCCCAACCTTGGGGGACTATGAGCAATGGTGTCTCCTGGATTAATGTCATGGCCACCAGCACTGAGGGAGGCAGATGGGATAAGTGGGCACAGGAAAAAAAACCAAAAACACAACCAAGCCGTAAGTTTTCCTTTGTGTCTTGCAGTGCACAAATATTCACGTGGATGATGGTCAGCGTCTTCCCAGTGTGACAAGATGTGAGCTCGCAGGTCACTCGGGCATCTGCCACATCGCAGGGCATTGTCATGACTAAGTGTTAGTGTTACCGCAAGGCTTTGTCCACCCCAGGCACCCCCCTGTGATGGAGAAGACCTGGGCTGCCCATGCTGAACAGCCTCTGGCACTTCCCTGGCTTCTTCCCCAGCCTCAGCAGAGCCTGCCCCACCCAACCGAAAAAGAAAAGAGAGAGGAAAAGCAGACACCAAACAAATAAATAAAGGAGCAAATGCGGCACTTGACTCCAGAGGCCTTTGCCGTGGGAAGAAGCTGTCCCAAAGCCGTGTGTCACCAGCAGCACAGCAACCTAAACAATCAGCCCCTCTGTGCACCATGCCAGCTACAGCCCAGCCCGGATGGGGGTGGTGGTGGGGAACAATGGCCATGGGGACAATGGGGATTGTTCAGAGCTGCTCTGCTCCTCAGGAGGAGACAGCCCCACGCAGCCCTGGGAGGGGACCTGTGGCTGTCACCAGCTCAGAGCTGCCAAACAAGTGGTGGATTTGGGGTGCCCTTAAGAAGGGTGTGTGTCTGCTGGGGCTGTCAAGGGATGCTGAAAGTGGCAGTGAATATGGTTGGTAAAAGGGAGCGTGAAAGCATGTATGGTGAAGACTGAGCAGCCTCTGCAGAGAAACCACCTCCAGGTGCTGAGCAGTTTATGGGGTGCTGGGGGGGGTTGTATGGTTGGTGGGAGCCATCAATGCCCTGCACACACCCATGATTGTGCTATTGATGCTATGACCTGCACATGGACTCACTGCAAAGGCACATGGAGAAGGTTGCTCCTTTTGACCTGACCTCATCCTAAAGCTGGCGATTCCATGCAGGACCCATCGATGCCAGACCACCCTTCCCTGCTTCATGCCATCAGGCAAATAATTTCAGCTTTGCAAATGTACGTGGGCATCTTTTTGCCCCTCTCCCCAGTCAATTTTCATGTTTCCTCCACCCCTTGTTGCTCTCCCTACCTGGGACAGCACTGGCCCCTGCTCTGCCAAAGCCCAGCCAGTGGCACAGCAAAGCCGGGGGACAGGTTGGCAAGAGGAACCAGCTCCTGGGACAGCAGCACCTTGCTTTGGTGCAAGGATCCCCTTCCCCTAAGGGAGCCAGAGGAATGGCGGGGTGCGTGTGTGTGCGTGCACGTGTGTGTGTGTGTGCGCGCACACACGCTACGGGGCACAGGTCCATCTGCCAGCATTGCTAGGCTGTGACTACAACTGTTTATCTTGAAAGCCAGAGAGTTACATTCTCCAAAGTTTCCAGGGAGAAAATACAGACCCTTCCTTTCAGCTGCGTGCCGGAGGATGTGTAACCTCGATGAATTCCTCGGTTTTGTTTGGCTTGGGTACGCCGCGCTGGGTAGCATCACCGGCCAGAGGCTCTTCTGGCTTTGATCTGGGAGCGAGGTGAGCTTCTCGACAGGTTAATAGCCGTCAAACTCTGCAGCCTTCCTGCTCGGGAGTCTAGACTCTTCCACCTGCTGTGTACACATTAACACAGGCTTACACACAACTCACTCTGTGTACGTACCCGTAGGCAACCTCCAGCCTCACCAAGGATGTGAAGCGAAGCTCTTCAGCAGCTTTCCAAAGTAAGCAGCAAGAATTAAGCTGCTGGTCTCTGCAGTGGACACGGCTGCAGTGTGGAGCCAAGAGAGACAGTCAGCCTGCCCTTGTGCTGCTCGTGGTCTGTTGCCACCAGAAGTTAGGGCTGCCAGAGCTGAAGGTCTGCTTTCTGTTGCCATCTGCAGCAGAACGGCCCCTGTCCCCCACAGCCCAGCTGAGGCAGGCTGCTGGGATGGGTACCTCAGGTGCAAAAACTGCCACTGAGGGGGGGCTCACTATACCGGGGTGGAGAAAAACATGCTGAAGATGCTGAAGAGCATCCAGCAGCTGCCCCGTATTTTGGCTGGCAGCTACTCCTAATGCCTAGCGGCACACTCGTGATGGTCAGGAATCCCACTGGTAGCATTAGCCCCGTCACACCTACAACTGCCTCCAGTCCCATCAGCAGAGGTACAGAAAACACAAGCAATTTGTCCGTCAGGTCGGTCAACATCAGCTCAGGTCCACAGTGAAACCACAGAGCTGCTCCCCATCGCACAGGGCTTTCAAGAGGAATGAATCATCGCCGAGCAAAAACAAACAAAAACAAAATAAAATACTATGTTTGTAAAATAGAGGGAAAGGCAGGGCCAGGGGCCAGAGCCTTGAGAAAACAAGACAGCTTCAAAGCACCTGGAGGTGCATCCAGTGCTAGAGCAACACGCTGCCGAGCTGGGACCAGCTGGGCTCCGTGGGGCTGCTGCTGGCCCTGGCAGTCCCGGCCTGAGCTGCATCCCAGTGGGACCTGTCCCCTGGGGCCATGGAGTCACCGCCAGCTCTGCAGCTGCCAGGAGGGGAGGATCAGTCCCACTCAATCTGCATTAATGGCTCCAAAGAGAGGTTTAGGTTTTTTTCCCCCCACCCCTCAAACCATGCATATGTCATGGCAGCACATGGAATGGGCAGCTCTGAGCAACACCCTGGTGCCAGAAACACCGGTGGGGGCACCAGCCAGGACATCTTTACATTTCAAAGGGCAGTGATCATCACCCTGTACTCTGCACTGATGAGGCCACGCCTTGAATCCTGGGGTCAGTTTTAGGCCTCTCGTGCCAAGAAGGACATTGAGGGGCTGGAGTGTCTCCAGAGAAGGTCAATGGAGCTGGGGAAGGGTCTAGAGCACAGGTCTGGTGAGGAGCAGCTGAGGGACCTGGGCTTGTTGAGCCTGGAGAGAAGGAGGCTCAGGGGAGCCCTTCTGGCTCTGACAGCTCCTGACAGGAGGTTGGAGCCAGGGGGGGTCGGGCTCTGCTCCCAAGGAACAGGTGATAGGACAAGAGGAAATGGCCTCAAGTTGTGCCAGGGGAGGTTTAGGTTGGTCATTAGGAAAAATTTCTTCCACACAATGGCTGTCCAAGGCTGTCCCAGGCTGCCCAGGACAGTGGTGGAGTCCCCATGATCCCTGGAAGGATTTCAAAGCTCTGGAGCTGTGGTGCTGAGGGACAGGGGTTAGTGGTGCCCTGGCAGTGCTGGGGGAATGGTTGGACTTGATGATCTTAAAGGTGTCTAACAACCAAAATAATTTTGTCATACCATGATTCTATGACCTGCACGTCAAGAGTTTTGCTGTTTTGTTTTACACAATAGCAAAGCTGGACAAGTATTGCCTCTCCTTCCCCCACACCAGTGTCTCATGTTTTGGGAGGTACAAGATCTGGGAGCTCAGGTCTCTCTGCAGGTCACAGACATGCTTCAGGCCTGGCTGGTGCATGGGGTGCTGACTGGGTGCTAAGAGTCAGCAGCTCCAGCAAGTACGAAGTCTACATTCATCTGCAGCAAGACACGGTCACCTCCTTCATCCTCACAACCAACCTCCATGGCTACCAGCCACCTCCGAGGGGCAAAGGGCTGGTTAACAGGCAGCAGTGCTGCGGGCTGAGAGGTTTTAACACGTGTGGCATCATGGTCCCTCCATGGCCCTCGTGCTCAGTACTATACAAGTCTCTGTGACACAGTGGCCATAGCCCTCAATGGCACTGTCCTCTCCCTCACCATCAGAAAAAGGGCTTTAGGTTAAAAATTAAGACATCAGGCAATCCGCAGCACTTTGGCACTTGCTCCACAGGCTGTTCTGTCAAGGCAAAGTTTTCTGTGAACTCCAGCAGGACTTTGACCAGGTACTGGAGGCCTTCCCAATGTGGAGCATCACCATGGCTCAAAACAAATGAAGAGACATAACAAAAGTGGGGCAGGGAATCAGGGAAAAGAGCAGTTTGGGAGAAAGGATCAGAATTACTTGAGTGGGTGCAAATCAGGCAAATAGGTTTAGCTCAAAAAGAAAAAGCTCTCTGGCTGAACTTCCACATCAAATCCTGCACCTTTGTTTGGTTTCAAAACATTTTCATTTTGGAACTCACCTCCTGCTTGTTTATTTTTACATTAAAGGGTTAAATAACCTGCAAAACTCAACTTTGGGCTGACTAAACTGATTCATTCAACCCACACTGTTTCCTTTCCCCCGTCCAGGTTCGTTGTTTTGCTTTAAAAAGAAAAAGCTTTGAGCTGATCTGATTTTTGTTTTTTTTCCCCCCCCTCTCACCCTCCTGCACTTTTTGGTTTGGCTACCAGGCTGAGAAATCCATTACCCACACGGATCCCAAGCCAGCCTAACCCACATCTGACAGTAAAAGAAACCAGATTCTCCATGTCTTTTCAGCCCCTGGCTTCCTTCTTGGGCTTTCCCACACGCCTCCAGCTCCCACCGGGGCCAGTGGCCAAGCTGGGTGTTGGGGAAGTAGAAGACCCTAAGCAACGAGGCTGCACTTCCCCACTTCTCATCTCTGTGCGTCCATCTCTTGAGGCCAGTGCCAGTTTCCAGTTATGGCCCCTGTCAGTGCCAGTTTCCAGTCATAGCCCCTCATTAAGGCCTCATCCCAACGTGGGACAGCCGTTGGCAATGCCTCCTCCGATCCTGAAACCCTACGAGCAGCGGTGAGACGGTGTCAGGAACAAATACCAAGGAGGCAGCGAAGATGGACTTAATATGAATCTTTTAATGCACAGAACAAGCTGCCGGGAGCCTTGCGAATGAAGGCTGCGCACGGAGCTGGTCCGTCGACTCGGAGTGGTACAAAAGCCCAGCTTGCCTGCAGCATCCCGGCACCTGCCTGGCATCCCCCACCGGGACCTTTGCCAGCAGCGCAATGTTACTGGCCACCCGTGTCACCTCCTCCTGGCGTCCTCGGCCACCACGGCACCGGGGCCCCTTGCCCCACACTCCTGCCCGGTGGCAGGGTGGGCAGGGCAGGCAGGGAGAGGGGTCACCCTGTGCCCCAGCAGCTCCCCTCTGCCTGGCCCTGGCCTTGAGTGGGTATCTTCTCCTCCCAGGGTTTTGGAGCGTGTAGTCCAGGAAATTCAGTAAGAAAAGATTAAAAAGGAGAGGCTTTTATGCTGAGTCAAATTAGGTAATTTCTGGGTTGTTTTTCTTTCTTCTTGAAAAATTAAAAAAAAAAAAAGGAAAAGAAATTGAAGTCCAACTTGCTGATTTCTTGTTTCTCTGCTGTCTGCGTGAGAAAGTCCTGTTTGGCCTCGCTGTCCCCTTCCACCCCCTCTGACCACCACCCGACCCCGAACCCCACCAGCCACTCAGCACATCACAAGTCCTCGACTCCTCAGAGTCCCTTTGCCTCCCACAGCTCCAGGCCCACACCTTCCCTCACCGCCCCTTGGACTCCCCGTAAGTGTTGCGCAGCATGGAGACCATTTTCTCCTCGCATGTTACTTTGGTGTCCTTTAGGATGCTGTACCAGACCATGCCGGGCGGCCGGACTTCTTCGCTGCGGCAGAACAAGTAGGGCATGGTCTCGGTGCGGCTCTGGATGTAGGCACTGCGTAGCAGGGTGGAGCAGTGACTGCTGACCTTCTCCAGCCTCCTCAGGATCAGGTGTGCCTTCCTGGAGGGGACAGACAGAAATAGGGACAGAGAAGGGCGGGCAATGCAAAGAGGAGACCAGGAGCCAGGACTTCTGGGTACCACCACCAGCTCTGGCTCGTGACAAGAAGACCCATTGCCTAAGACATTGTCTTCCTTGTTTCAAGTGGAGAGAAGCTCTGTTTTGCCCAAAAGTTCTGAGTGTATCTATCTCACAGCACCAGGTCAACATGGCTGGAGTGACCTCAGGTCTGACCCCCTAGAGGAGTGTGGATGCCCTGGGGACACAGCCTGCCCTGGCTAGATGGTCACCACATGCTCCTGGCAGGCTCCAGTGCATGTGCTGGCCCCCATGCACCCTGGTGAGACCTCCAGCACCTTACTGCTCCTAACTGATGTGCCCAGACCTCTCTTTCCTGCCTTCTCAAGTCTCCAGGAGGCAAATGGCCCAAAAGGACTGACACTAGAAAAGCGAGGAATAAAAGCACAACACATTAAGACAAAACAAAAGAAACCCGTAAGAAACCAAGAATCCCCTCGCGGGAGTCTGCAAAGTGCTAAATCAAACAAAGGGAGGGGAAGAGGGTTTACTTCAGTGGTCTGAAAGTCTTAAGATCACAGATTATTTCCTCTCCCTCTGGTGCCACAGGAAAGCTCTGGATTCAGGGCTCGGGGATTTCGCAGTTCCTGCAGGAATGTAAATTCCCGATAATGATATGTCAGGGGCAGGGCTGTCAGTCAGCAAGGCATAAACATGGGGATTATTTGATTATGAAAGCTGAGCGGTGTTTCAGCCTGGGCTGTGAGCTCCCAGCCGGGGCGGGTAACTCCGGGAGCCCGATGTGACCACACAGCCGCAGGCACCCCGGGTTGGGACACTGGGGAAGGGCTGGCCAGAGTCACCCCAGCACCAGAGCAGAGGGCAGAGATGGCAGCAGTAGGCAAGAGGGCATCTTGGCATCCCCAGCTGGCTACAGATCTCTCCCTTTGGAGTGGGAGGACTGGACGAAAGGCTGTAGGAAACCACTGCTTGCCCAGGGCTATCGGTGGTAAACTTCCCTGCTCCTCCCTGGGGTGATGGGCTCAGGGTCAGCTGTCCAGGGGAAGGGAAGAGTAAAGGGAGTTGGCCCTTCTTGGACAACACTACATGGTACCCATGTATTGATTTAAGCCTGACTAGGTAATTGGAGCCTCCTTAGCTATACACACACGTGTAATAATGATGTCATGGGCTGAGCTGTGCCCACCCCTGACCGAATACCTCTCTATTCATGCTACACTCCATAGCAGCCACCTGACCTTCTACAGCATCTGCTGCTCCCACTGCACGTCCAGACCTGACACGCTGCCAAGAACAGGTCCTTCACTGCTGGACGCCTGCCGCTACGAAGTTATGAAATTCTGTGATGGCATGAGATGCTTTCAGTAAAGGCTGGCTGATTAAAGCTCAGCTCAGCAGCAAAGCCAAGTCTGTAGTGACTGTCACTACAGTTAACGAACTTCAGCAAATCATAGGCACTGGTGCTGGAGGAGACCAAAACGCATCATCTGTGCTGCTTCCTTGCTGTGATCAACCTGCTCTGATGAGTATCTGTCTAACCTGTTCTTAGAGCCAGGAGTTGGTGATCCTTCCAGTGCTCACCCATCCTAACGCTGAGGAATTGTTTCTTAAATTCTCTGCTGATTCTCCCTCTGTTTCAGGGGAGGCTGAGCTAGCACAGGGCTCATGATCAGCTCATAGCATGGGCTTTTATGGGAGCTGACAGTGCTCGAGAGGAGAGCATTTAGCCAGAAACCCCTCCTCCTCAAAAGGGATAACTATCATCTCTCTACGGCCACAGCTCCACGGTCACCCTTATTTATCACATATCTCTACAGCCAAAAGGGGGTATTGGCCCTTCCCCAGCCCATTTACTTGTGCTTATGCAGGTGTCTGTGGAACTGAATGTTGCACACACATAGGCAACTTGTCCACCTGAAGGCCAACCAAGCAACCCATGGATTTTCCCCCAGATTGGTTCCCACTCCAGCTCACCACAAGGCCTTTCCCAGCTATAGCAGGAGGGGAGCGACAATGAGTGGCCATGACCAGCCCTTCAGGCAAACCCCAGTGGTGGGTAACCACAACTTGGCCCTAACAACAGAGGGAACAGACTCCCCAGCACACACCTACACAGGTCTGCCGGCCAAGCTCTTCTCTTCCTCTCCTCCCCTCTCATCACTTCACCCGTGTCCTATCCTCCATAGCCTTCTTCACCCATCTCCCACTTCTCTCCCACACAACCCGCCTTGGCCTCTATTTCTCTTGGCCTTCTCTACCTTCCCATTTTCATTACTTGCTCCACCACACTTCCATGATCTTCTAGATTTTGCTGAAAATCACCACATCGGCCTTGCTTCCTGGTACGTACTCAGGTCTCTTATCCAGGCAAACATTTCTATGTGTGAGGAGCAGCTCAAGGTTGGCAAGAAGTCCAGGGGTCAGACCATCCAGACCTGCTGACATCTCATGTGCTCCTCACAGAGCTGGTCTCCACACACGTGCTGCATCCACGGTTGTGCTCAGCAGTCAGTCCCAGACAAGTATCGATGTCTAAGGCTGGGATGCAGCACACGATGGGTTGGCCTTACAAGGCCGAAAACACACCGCACCATGGTCAAGGAGAAGACAGGGTGCTGGGGAGGGAATCGGGCCCCTTGCTTTTGGCATTTGGTGCCAAAACCCCAGTTTTGATGGATTTCACTTCTTTGAGTCATTTATTTTAGTGGGGTAATGAAGTCATGTGTAAATGTTAGATTTAGCTTTCGGTTGTCAGCTGCTCCCTCTTAAAAAAAATAAGGAGAAAGAGAGACAGAGCAGGCGAGGGGAGGGGTGAGAAAGAGAGGGAGAGAGGCTTTCTGGTGGAGGCTGGGTAATAAATTAGAGGAGCAGTTCTTGGGCTGCCAATTTAACACCATAAATCAAGCCCTGGGTATTACCCAAGTGCTCCCTGCGGAGGGCTGTCGGGTCAGAGCGACCACCTTTTCAAATACTGGAAATGAAATCTTCCTAAATGCTGACCAACCTCATCCCTGACAGAAACGGCAATTTACGGCCTTATTAAATCGGGAGAGGATGGCAGGGGAGCGAGTGAAGGGGGGGTGTGGCTCTCATGGCTGCCTGTAGCCAGACCCCAAGTGCTCAGCCCCCAGAGGGATGAAGGAATCCCCTTCACCCTCTCCCCATAGGCAGCCGGGAGGTGCCCCCCACACTGGCGTGAGCCAGTGGTGCTCTCCCACCTGCCACGTGCCCACCATGGGGGCTGTTGTTTTAAGTCGGCGCCAGGCAGGGACTGGTTCTGGTCTCCACTGATGTGATGGATTTAGGAGGTCACAGCCACAGCCATAAATGATGAAGAGGGGGATTTAAAAACAGTGATGGCTCTACGTGGCTGCTTCCCCCTGCGGTACCTCGTGGCGTGGCGGGGGAGAGGAAAGGGGAGGGGGACGGGTGTCTGCTGCTGGGGCACTTTCCAAGGGCTCGTGCATGAACCAGTGCTCCCCCTGCAAGGGAGTGAAGGGCAGCGATTGCACAGGGGATGGGGCACTGAAGTGTCTGGTTGCCAGCCCCAGACCTGTAAGGATGTACCCAAGAGCAGGAGACACGTTACCTCCTGCTCTGCCCAGCCCCAGGGGTGCACCCCACAGGGACATCTGTCCCCCAGATGCCCAGGGGACAGTGATCCTCACCTTGATGGCTGGTGTGGGATGAAAACATAGCCAGAGACAACAAAACCTCTCTTACCGAGGAGGACAGTACTAAAAGAGAACATGAAGCAGCAAAGAAGAAATGATACCTGGGCTGGAGGGAAGATGAGATTCCTGGGACTGCTGCAGGGAGAGGGTGGATGCCTGGATGTTGTGTTTCCATATGGGGTGATTTTGTCATAAATTCAGATTTTTCCACTCTACTGAGAACTGACCTGGGTCTCTCAGACCCTTGTGTGGAAGGACAATCAGTCCGGGACTTGATGGCCTCTTATCACAGCCTCCCATCAGTACATTGCATTCCCCCTCGGTACCAGAAGGCAGATGCTCTGGAGTTGTACTTCATCTCCTCTGGCCGTCCCAGCTGCCTGCCTGGGTGACCTGCTGAGCAAAGGAGAGGCTGCGAGCTCCGGGCTGATGCCACATCCTGACCCTGTTGTTACTGGTAGCCACAAGTAGGGGCATGGAAGGAAGATTTTAACTTAATTATTTGTCCCACTTCCTCCTAAAAGCCAGGCTCTTTTTGCAGCGGTCATAAGAATTGTCCTGAAAACACAGTCAGAGAAAATAATAGTGAAATTTCCCCATTGCTGTGTCAGGAAGCACTCTGGCTGCACAGCTCCAAAGGTCTGAACGCACAGTAGCATTAAACCTTCACTGGTTTAGACAGATTCTTCTGTTTTGTTGGAACAAATTAACTCTGTGAGATTTGCTTGGTGTCTGTAAGAAGGATGGGGGGGAAGCAGGAAAGGGGCCGTTGTTGCTGAAGGAGACTAGCAGGGTGAGGCAAGCCAGGTGCCAAGATGCTGCTGACCACAGAAAGTCCTGGTTAAGGGCCACCTATGAGCTAAGTTTTTAATGTCTTCTTAATGTAAACGGTCTGGTTGGGACATCTGGCTGTCAGTGTGTCTTCTCGCAAGCAGCTGTTTGCAGTAACCTGTGGCTTTCATGGAAACTGGGCTCACGAGGACTCTAGTGTGATGTATTTATTACACGGAGGCAATCAGCTTCCCTCTTGTCGCTCAGTTTTATGAGCGAACATTTACTGCGAAGCTGGGGCTCATCTGATAAACATTTCAAGGTATGAAAATGAATGTCCCCCTGGGAAGGAGAACAGTCCGCCAATTAAAATCGTGTTACGAGATGGCCTCCCTTGGCAAATCCTCACTCGCCTCCTGCTACGTCAGCGACTCCGTTTCTGTCCAAGCTCTCTGAGAAGCAAGAGCTTTGCTCTTGTCAAGAGCCTGGCACCGGCTGCCGCGGCGTTTATAGACGCTTCCCCTTGGCTGCAAGTCGCGTATTTCTCAAGTACAGAAGAGGGGCATATGAGCCCTGCTAGGAACTCATCTGGCTCGGTGAGGAAGACAAACAGCAGCCGAATCGACCACTGGCTCCAGATGTAGCTTGGGTGATAGGGGCAATTTAAATGTCACCTTGCAAATCTCATGGCTTGATGCAGGTATCAGGTTAGACAGCATCCTTCAGTAAGTGTGTGGGATCTCAAGTAACAGAGGAATTAAGGATGTGTAAGAAGAGGCTGACGGTTCCCGGGGATTTAGAGAAGAGAGGAACAATTGAAGAGGACAAACGAGTCTGCAGTGTCACCAAAGGAGGAGGAAGGCAGTGGGAAGGATGAGAATGGCTCTGTGCCAAAGGCTGATGAACTATCAAAGAAACTGTGACCAAGGTCATCTCTGGAGAGGGCAAGCTTCAGGGCAGCTTGGATTTATGTCCAGGAGGGGTGTAAACTGTTGTGAGGAGCTGTCATTCTGGTATTATGGACAGATCCTCAGCCGTGTCCAACAAGCAGATAGGAGCAGGGGGGAGAGAAGGAAAATCTTTTCCAGCCATTCATGGACTCCAGGACCCCATTCCTCTGTCTGCCTTTGCTCCAGCTTTTCAGAGGAAACATGTTACATGAGGGCACTGGATGAACCGTGTCTCTAAACACTTCAAAGCAGGTCAAGGCTATTTGAATCCTGTAAGAGATCTCAGGGTCTCCAGAGGGATACAGCTACTTCTGAGCATTTCTTGAATTTCCCAAGGGGCTGCTGGCAGTCTGGCCTTTGCTGGGATCCTGCCAGGACACTGCCAGCCCCTGGATGCAATCTAGATCACGTACCTGTGGTGTCTTAAGAGTCTTACCACCCCTGGACACCGGGGGCTTACAGATGCAGTCCCTCTGGAAAGGTTGCTTTTTATACTCCCAGAAACAATCCCCTCCCAGCCCTGCTCAGAGCATGAAACGTAGAGTAAAGAGAAAATATTTCTAGCATAAAGCTGTATATAGGTAACAGATGAGGTGCTGTGATGATGTCAGGGGCACCACAGGGCTAAAATTTAGGAGGACCTTTCCAGTGCCTACATCAGCAAGCTGAATTATTCTTTTGGGAGAGAGGGAAGGTGGAAAAGGGAATTCTGGAAATATTTACAGTTTGTATGGCAACCATATACCACTGTGAGAGTAAATATGTCAGGTCAGATAAAGAAATAGACAGAAATACCCATGAAACATACTATTGAGAAGAGCCAAGTTCACAGCATATAAATCGCTCCATTGTTGACCGCTCTGATGGTATCAAACAGCCAATCTACAGACAAAAGGAATACTCTGTTCACCAGCACCTCAGCTCTGCCCTTCCAGGGGCCCAAAACTGATTGTGCACTCGAATAATGCCCCTGAAGCATTGCCACACGTGTCCCTGACCACATGAGGAGGGAGTAGGTGCCCAAAGCCACACCTGGACCTAGTGGTCCTCTCCTGAACTGGTCCTCTCCTGGACCACAGAGAATATTGTCTCTGTGGAGGAAGCTAGTCTGAATGCAGGATGGCAGGATGGCAGAATGGGTCCATCCTGGGTGCAGAATCCATCCCACTATGGGGGTGGGAGGGCATTCCTGGAGGTCACATCACGTTCCTTGACACCAACGGGCTCCACCAAAAAAATGCACAGGAGGATTCCACTGCTTCTTATCACCTGGGTGGCTGACACACACAAATACTACAGTGCAGGGATGGCCTTGCCCTCCGAGGTGTTCAGCTGCCTCTGTGCTGCAGCCCTTGACACCTAATGCTTGGCCCTGTACACACCACTCCCCACACACGTACCTGCTGCCTTTTCACTCCCTTCCCTCAGACACCCTTTCCAGCCATCCACCCTGCAATTAATCAGGGCATCTTTGAACCGTAGGACAACTATGGTCTTATCTACCATGGCTCTACAACTGAAAAGGATCTGAGTTTGTCCCAGTTTACATTCTGTCCCAGCCCTGATTTATACCTTCACTTCCCACCCCTCCAGCTTTTCCAACGCAGCCAGCTCATCTGCAGTATCACCTGCCTGGGTCAGGCTGGTTGCTAGATGTTCCACAAGTATTCATCCAAAGCTCACCCTTCTGCTAGATGTCCCATAAACACTCATCCAAAGACTGAGTGGGAGCTGGTGGTCCTAGGGGATGGCAGGACAGCTTGGTGAATGCCCAAAGGGGACCTCTCTCAGATATGAGGAGAAGGCAAATAAGGGTCACATCCACAGTGGCCAAGCAGAGGGGTGCTCCAGGCAGCTGGGCAGGGGAGGACACAGGGAAGGGACAGGTACCTGGGCCCCAGCTCGTCCTCACTGCGCCAGACGAAGTCTCCGAACTTCTCATAGTGGGAGTTGTAGTGGTGCTGGACTCGGAAGAGCATGGAAGCAGAGACCTCCATCAGCGTGTTATAGGCCGTCTGCTGCTCCTTCCCACTGGTGTAGCCGTTGTAGAGGTTGTAGATTTTGTCAGCTATCTCTGGAAAGGATCAGGGGGGTGGGATTAATGGACAGCCAGAAGGTGCTAGCACAGGAGGAGGAGGAGGAGAAGCAAAGCCCTTGGCCAGGCTGGCAAGAAAGGGAGCACCTGGAATGGCTGCCAGTCCCTTGGCTGCCCACAGCGGCCTTTAGTGACCTGGGGAGCACTCAGCAATTCCTTGGGGTAACTCTGCAGCCAGCAGCCCCAAAGACTCCAGCAATACTCTGTGAGGGAACAGGAGAAGGAGGGCTGCCAGCGCAGGCAGACTCAGCCTTATCCTCCCAGGTAGAGCAGGGAAGCCCTTCCCTCATTCTCCAAACCCAAAGCAATTGCACAACTACGATGCTGAAGGACAGGAACAATGTAAGACTGTTGGAAAGAAGGTGGTACTTCAACCAGAGGTACAGCACATCATCGCTGTGGGTATCATCTGCTAGAGCAGCTTGGGTGTATTAAACAAGAGGGTGTGCTCCCTGCTGTAGAAAAGGGTCTCTTTTTTGGGAATGGAAAATGCACAAAACTCCATTTCCTTCCTTTTCTGCAGTCTCCTGCTTACTCCTGGGAATGCTGATCGAGAACATGGAGCAAAGCATGAATCTAAACTTTCTTTCACATGCTTTTCAAAACAGAAAGTGAGCAAGGAAACCGGCAACTCGCCTTTCACTGCAAGGAATCTTTTTGCATTTGCAAGCAGCCGAGCATGCTGGGTGTAACAACAAATGGGACTGGTTTCAAAACTGGAAAACAGGAATGTGCAAAACTGGCCGAGCTTTTATTGGTGTTTCTGTTTCTGAACCAAACCAGCTGCCACCAGCATCCTTTTAAACACCCAGAGCGTGCCGTCCTGCACCGCTTGCTGCCCCGGCCCAGCAAGGGCTGCCTCTCTCCAGTTTGCAAGAAGGGCTCGCTCCTTTCCCAGGGGATGTGTGTCAGATGCACAGGATTGGCCCCCCGTGGCCGTGCATGGGGAAGATGTTGTGGTGCTGTGTGGCACAGGACCACAGGAGCCACCAGCTGCCCAGCCGAGGGGACTTTGCTACTGGACAGCTTCACAATTTGTCACTCCTCCCTGGATAAATGTCCCTGTGCCCATGGGTGAATTTACAGGAGCCTTCACACTGGGAGAGGTGGGACTGGAGGGGCTTGCAGGATTATGAATAGAAGAAAAGCAAAATGAGCAGGAAATGTCTTCAGTTGTGGAAAATGAGATGCCTCAACACTGACCTTCTGCCTTGCTGTCATCTACCAGCGGGCAGGCTGTCCTCAGGGTGACTGTGCTCAGCTCTGAGTGTCTCCCTCGCGTATCCACCGCATAGAGGGTAAATCTGGAAGGCAAGAAGGAAAAGAAAAATAACGTCTTCATCCCTCAGTCCCACAGCACCAGGTTGTTATGGGAACCAGCCTTCACAAGAGAAAGGAAAAATGTGGTCCAGGCTCCTATCAGTCAGTTTTGGCATCTCAAGGAGACATGAGACAATCTCAGGTTTAGAGCTGGAGAGCACCCAGGGACAGGAGCCAGGGCCGTGGGGACGGGCCATGACATGTCCACGCAGCACCTGCTGCCATCCCTGGGAGCCCTGCGGGGCTGCATCCTGCAGCCACCTGACTGCAAAAGGATGCAAAGATCTCAGGTTGCTTTGCCATGCACCGATTCAACATCGTAACTCTGTGGCGTTTGCAAGCTGGGCTCCTCTCCGGCCCTCCTGCAAGCAGAGCAGTAATTCCTGCCATAAGCAGGCTCTGTGCTGACAAGTGACAGCTCATACGCATCCTGTGAACGGCCCTTGAGGTTGTTTTCTCCCTCATTTCCTCGCCAGGGTGGGGTTGGTAAAAGGGTGGGAATGATAATTTCACACTTGAAGCTAATGGAGAGCATCTGACAGTAATATATGGCTTTTGTGCTGGACGGATGAAGCATTGAGTAAACAGGCTGTGGCTGTGTGGGACGTCCCGGGATGCTGAGCTCAGAGTCCTGGTCAGAAAATCAAAGCTCCAAAATGCTTATTCACAGCAGGGGTGACAATCATCCGTTCACTCTCCCAAAAGGCATCGGTTCATAGTCAATCGGAGCCAGGCACGGAAACTCAAGCTGGCTTTGACAAAGTGCAGGAGCTGGCTTGAGCCCCACGGGGGTCTGAGGTGCCTGGTGGTGGGGTACCCAGCTCCTGAGAAATAAAACAGCCCCGCTCCCTGTCCTACGGCAAAACAGAGCAGCTCTTGCGAGTTAGAGCAAAGAGTGACATAACAGCAGCTGAAGCTTAGACAGTATCGAGCCCCTGAGGTATGACTACTTAAGGAATGGCTTGAACTCCTTACCATCCTTGCCAGGGACAGAAGCAATGTGTCCCTTTTCCTCACCCACCACCAGCCCCGCTCTCACCTCCCTGCACACCCCACACGTGGCTGATAAGAGCTGCCGTGTGCTCGGTAGCAATTCCCAGCACAGGACATATTTATTCTCTGCCAGCAACCAGCATTAGTTCCTTAACAATACTTGCTGTCTGAAAGGATGCCAGCAGGCTGCCAAGAAACCCACTTGTGTGCAGGGATAACTCCCATTTTCACAAAGCTGGGGCAGGCAGGAAACGCACACGCTGAGCTCACCCAAGGAGATGCTATTTAATTCCTTGGCATGACATCATTTTCCTTAATTTACAAGGAACGCTGCTCAGAGTGGGAGCATCTCAGGAAGGACATCCGCGCTCTGCAACTTCACAAGTACCACACACAGGCTGTTCTCCCGCTATAATTGAGGGACAGCGACAGAGCAATAGGGTAATACTGAATTCAGGGCAGGCGTCGAACCTCAGGGCTTTGCATCCCATCCTGGAGGTGCCACCATCCCTCCTTCATCCCTTCAATAGACAAAGGTGAGTACAGAATCCCAGCATGGTGGGGGTTGGAAGGGACCTCTGGAGATCACCTGGTGCCACCCCCCTGCTCACTCCAGCAGGGTCACCCAGAGCAGGGGGCCCAGCAGGGCAGTGTCCAGGCGGGTTGGGAATCTCTCCAGAGAAGGAGACTCCACAAACTCTCTGGGCA
>JAAGNO010010049.1:36735-67253 GCA_033439905.1 Ceryle rudis | reverse complement strand
CCAGAGCAGGGGGCCCAGCAGCGCAGTGTCCAGGCGGGTTGGGAATCTCTCCAGAGAAGGAGACTCCACAACCTCTCGGGGCAGCCTGGGCCAGGCTCTGACACCCTCACAGCAAAGAAGTTTCTCTTCCTGTTCAGATGAAACCTCCTGGGTTCCACTTTGCGCCTGCTGCAATTGCCCCTTGTCCTGTCACTGGGCACCACTGACAAGAGTCCGGCCCCATCCTATTGAGCCCCCACCCTTTACTTACTGAGAAGTATTGATCAGATCCCCTCTCAGTCTTCTCCAGGCTAAACAGCCCCAGGGTCTCAGCCTTTCCTCAGCACAGAGATTCTCCAGCCCCTCAGCATCTTCGTAGACTCTGCTGGACTGTCTCCAGTAGTTCCTTGTCTCTCTTGAACTGGGGAGCCCAGAATTTGACACAATACTCCAGATCGAGCCTCACTAGGGCAGAGTATAGAAAGAGAACCTCCCTCGACCTGCTGGCCACACTGTTCTTAATACACCCCAGGAGACCAATGGCCTTCTTGGCCATGAAGGCATGTTGCTGGTCACGGTGAACTTGTCCACCAGCACTCCCAGGCCTTTCTCTGCAGAGCTAAGTGAGGAGTCTCCTGCTGTTAAGAGGTTTGTGTCTCTGCAGCTTGGCAGCATGGATCCCCCTCTTTCCAGGTTCAGAAAGCAACAGCAATAGGGGCACCTATTGCTGGGACATCAGCCCCAGAGAGATGAGGAACTCTGCAACAGGCGAATTGAACAGAGACTCCAGGAGTCCTGCTCCCTACCCAGGTGCTCAGCAGCAGGCAACGCTCTTCTTCCTCGCCAGCATAAGCACAACAATCAGTAAGAGGGCTCAAGGTGCAGCCGCGAGCTGATCTTCATCCCCACCCTGGGGTCACCTGCTTAGCCACAGTGGCTGTGCTGTTGTGGTGAGCACAGCTAATGCGTAACCTCTGCTCTGCCCAGAGCGGCTCCATCAGCCAGGCTCCATTAGCTCTGAGGCAATCAGTGCCAGAGCACTTTCCTTGAAAAAAAGGCAGACTTTCATCAAAACACAATTTTAATATTCTGCAATTAGTGCCCACATCACCTCTTCCATCGCCAGCAGGGTCAGGAGAAAGCATCTCTGCTTGGCAGGGTGTTAAAGCACACCCACCCCTTTGGGTGATGTTGAAGGCCCACGTTAGCCCTTTGGCTGCACTTTTCCCCTTTGCCCAGCACACATGGAAACAAAGTCACTCAGCTGCCAAGAGCAAGAGCATCTGTACTGGTCAGGTCTGGGTTAAAAAATATACATCAACAAACAAGCTCTTTGTTCCATCATTTTTGAGATCATACAAGGAAAAAAAATAAGTAATGGAAATATATCAGAAGCAAAGTGATTTTGATCTGGTCAAAATTCTTTTTGTGAGGAAAACAAACAAACAAACAGATTTGCTTTACCTCACCTGAAACCTTCTCTTTGAGAACCTTCGAGGAAAGTTTTTCATTCCTATTCACTCTGAATGAGAAGTTTTGGAATTGGCAGCAAGAAACTCAGCTCTGGTGGAAGCTGGCAGCCCCCTGCACCTCTCCAGCTCCTTCCAGTGAGTGATCTCAGAAGGTTTTAACATTAATTACAGTCCAAAAGATCACCCTGAAGCACAGCAGTATTAATAGCTCTGTTTTATCGATGGTAAACAGAGACACATGGGGTGAAGCATTGTGCCCCGGAGAGGCTCAGTGACATGAAGAGTTTGGAAACTCAGGAGATGACGGCTTCCAAGCTTGTTCTCAACCCACTTGACCACCCAGCCTCTCTGTGGCTAAACAATTTTACAGCCCGTTAATGGTACTGTGCAGAGTGCTGGGGTTTATTTTTTCCTTTTATTCCCGGAAATGGACAATTAAGAGAAGAGAGTACAAAGATGGGTGCCTCAGTGTAAACCTGCCATTAACTGCTGCATCTCAGAAAAACCTCCAGCAGATGCAGGTGAGGAGCCGCTGGAGAGATGGGACCAGTCTGGGACCCAACAGGAGACGAAGAGGGCAGCCAGCAGGAGGAGAGGGACCACCACCGCACGGCAGGGATGGGGAGGTCTGCACAGTAAATCAGAGGAAAAACCAAGTGAGCACAACACCAAGTGAGGGAGCTGTGCAGAGCACGTGGTGGGACAGAGTCCAGCTCTGCAATGCTACATGGAGATGCTCCTGCCATACTTACACCTACAGACAGCATTCTGGCCCAAGGACTAAAACAGGCAGCATGATGATGGAGCTGCACCTGATGATGCCAACACTGGTAATTTGTAAAAAAAAAAAATAAACGAGGCCAAAGAGTGGTTCAGAGCGTTTTGCCCAAGGCAGAGGATCTCAGGGGGTAAGTCAAAGGCAGAAACGAAGAGGTCCCAGACCCTCACTCAGTGCATAAAACCACGTCAGACAACCTGGATGCCATATGGTAGCTACAATCTGGCAGAGCCTCCTTCATAACCTGGAGGTGTTTTGTTTAGCAATAAACTTTTTCCACAATGTTTTTTCATGTTTTCCCTGTGTCTTCCAAAGCAGCTTGGGGCTACCTGCTACTGTCTCACAGCTGATCCTCTTTTTCACCCATGCCTTCACTAAGATCCTACATGAAAACTTGCTTTTCTAGAAATGTAAAGATAGATTTTGCCCAAAGAGTTTCCGAAGAGCATTTCACCGCTGGAAGCACATGTGCTCTTGGCAGACATCAGCCCCTCCATGCCTGGAAATGCTGCCACCTCTGCAGCAAAACACAGCGTATGAAGTCCTATAAAGCAAAGCCACTTAAATGTTTACTATTAAATTCAAACCTATTGGGACCCGAAGGAACTTTCAGCGAGAGATAGAAAGCAATTAACATGTGGCCTCATGAAATGTCAACACCACCTTCCTTGTCCATACTCCACCCAATGTTGGCTGAAGCCTGGATTTTATCACCAGGCTCAAGATGCTTCTTGGGGGAGGAAGAGAAAGGCGGGGGGGGCGGCTGTTAAAGCTTTGGTTCCTGGAATCCAGTGATTGTGGAAGATTATCATTTGTGTTTAAAAAAAAAAGAATATGTTTCTATCCTTTCTCAATGCAGAGAAAAAAAGAACCCAAAATACAAAATTCTAATGGCATGAAACCGTAAGGCTGAGAATGAAACACCAGAATGTGTAATTTATTTATAGACAACAACGTCGGCTCATGGTTTTTTCACTCCCTCTCCTGATGCTCACGATGTTTTGAGTGCTTTACTCAAGATCCTTATTTGCAGCAAGGGAGATAAGGGCTCCTGCCTCTGACCTTCCTTAGAGCAGCAGATGATTTCTTTATATCCTACAGAAATACCACCAGCTTTCCTGTGCTCTCTGGTGCACTGCTCTTCCCGGAGCCTTTGGGCTTGTGCAGTTGCTCAATGAGATGCTGTGCCACAAATGGCCTGCAGAGAAAAGGCTCCGATGAAGAGTTTGATAAGCACTCCTGCAGCTGCCAGCCACCCACTGTAAGCAGCTGGGTGTCTACAAGTAGCTGGCTGCAACCAAAAGCCACGTCTGTGTGGTAAACCCAAGATGTGTAAGGAGAACCTTGCACCATGTGAATGGGGGACAGGGCAGAGACATTGCTCCAGCATCCAGTGGAAATATGGCCTCATGCTTTCCAAAGTGGTGCAACCACAAGACGCTCTTGCCAGTAAGGCTTGGCTGATAAGCCTGGGCTTGGCACCTTGTTCCTGCGGCCACGAGACTCTGTTTTGCTCCTATTTCCAGGAGCTCAGCACAGAGCAGGCCAGGCTGGTGTCACACAGGGTGTGAAGGATCCTCTCAGCAACATGGGTACCACCACCTGTGATGCTGAGCATGAAAACACAATCCTGACCTGGCTGATGTCACATCACCTCGGTGTTACGTGCACATACTGCCATCACCCTCTGGTCGGTCATGGCTTATCCATGCCTTCTTCACAGCCCAAGGTCTCTGGGATCACACGCAATAAGTGCTGTGCGGCTGAGGCTGGCCCAGTGAGCTGACACACACACATCACACCCCTGTTTGCCAGCCCTTCTTGCTTCCTCTTCCATCTGAAAAACAATTTGGAGGCCTCAGTTTTAAAGCCCTCAATGGACCAGATCTTGGCAATCCCTGCCTCCCCCGTGATCTCAGCTGGAGGGACCCGGGGCCAGCAAGGCTCGGGCTGTGCCCGGGCTCAGCCATGTGCAGAGTGGAGCAGCCAGGAACGGTGCCACGAACACATGTGGGTGTGAACACACCGCTCACACCCAGCACTGCACACACCCTTGTGCTCGGGGAACCCGTGAGCAAACACTGACCTCTCCCAGTCTTTTAGTACCTTCAGCTCCCAGACACCAAGGTGAGGGGCTTGCTAGAGGCAGCTGGGAGGCAGAGAGGCTGAGGGGCTGTGCATGTTCCAGGGGGTGTGCGTGGTCCATGGGGCTACTGGGCACCCACTCACCCCTGTGGCCCCACCGTGGGTTTGTACATCTCCTGCTGAACCTCCCAACCCACTTCCATTGATGTCCAGGGAGGAGGAGTGGGGGTGTCCTGCCAGCAGCAGCCTGGGCAAGCACACAAAGGAGGGGTGTGTGTGTGTGTCTGTGTGTTTAGCACAAGCATTGCCAATTCAGAAACCATCAGAATCTAAAAAGAAATCGCCTCAAACAAAAAGCAGCCCGTTCACACAAACCACAGGAATGCAGCTCAGCTTATTGGTGACTCTGTGATTTGATATAATTAAGAAAGGTAAATGAGAACAACCCCCCTGGTCTCTGTGGCAAATAGCAAGCAGACAATGAGCAGGGAGTGTTTTTTTGGAAAGAGAGGATTTCTTGGCCTATTTACTGGACCCTGACTTTGGGCTGATGGCTCATGCCATGCCCATGTCCATGGTGCCAGAGAGCAAGGTGGGCTGGTACCCTGGCATGGGAATGACCAAGCTGCATCCCTACCAGAGGCCCTGCTCGAGATTTGGGCTAAGCTTTACAGGGCTGTGGACCTCCTCCTTGTGCTGTCCTGACAGGGCTGGCACTGTCACAGGTATTACAGCAAGAAGATGCTCCTGTTCAGGCATTGGCATCCTAGCAGGAATGTGGATCAGGGCTGGGGACGAGGGGTTGTGATCTCAACCTCAGGCTGTGCTAGCACAGATGGGGGGCAGCTCATCATGGAAAAGGTGTTCCTGAGCAGCTCGGTGCCTGCTGCACGCTGGGGAGAGGCACTGAGGGAGGCAACACCAACCTGCTCCCACCAGCCAGCCAATTGCTGCTCAGGTATCATACACAAAAGGACCGATGTCTTCTGTTTTGCATTGTCTCTGTTTTTCTTATACTGCAATAAGGAAAGAGTGGGTAGTGCCATCTTGAAAGAAAAGACATCTTTTGGAAAGTTCTCCTCACAGTTCTACCACCCAGAAAAGTACCTTTTATAACTGGGCTTCTTTTAACCATCTGTGACAAGTGACCTTGCTCCCCTCAGCGTGATGGAGAAGCAGGTTAACGGCAACGCTGGGGCCAAGCCAGAGTATTGAAGCTTTGCTATGACACAAATACACGAGGCTGTCACTAAACCATTCTCGCAATTCACACTTTTTTCCCCCAGGACAGCGAATGCTGTGAGACTAATCGTTACCCTTCAACAGATGCCTCCCAACAATACCAGACCACAGTTGTCAGATCGAGGGAAATAAATGTACCTGCCACAACGTGTCTCAGGTGTCTGATGCCTTTTGGAAGCATACGAAACGGTGCCCATCAAATACTCCTGGCAGGAGGAAGAGCACAGCCCGCTCCGCAGAGTAGGAGGTTATTTGTTCAAGGAGACCTCTGGAAAAGGGCAAAGGAGACCTGACTCCTGAGACAGTGAGGGCAGGTGGAGCAGCTGCAGGGCTGGGGACAGGCTTGCACAGCCATGGGACCATCTCTGCTCTGTGGCAACCCTGGGAAACTCATCCAGGGTTCCCTGCACTGCAAAGATACTCAGAGCTGCAGCTGGTGCTTCATCCATGCTCAAAAGCACTGACTTGAGAGTGTGGCACCTCATGAGAGCTGCCAGGGTGGAGGGAAGGGCCACTCAATGCTGCTGCATTACAGGGGTGCAGTGTGGGACAGAGGCACTTTGGTGTGAGGGCAGCTGACCACTGAGCTGGCAGAGGTGTCCTGCAGCACCCACTGCACAGACTGCAGACCCCACAGCTGCCAGGAACCCCTGCACACCAACAGACACAGAGACTAAAGCAGCATCAGATGCCTTCTTACCCAGCACCCAGATTTGTCTGAGGCACTGGCTGCTGTCCCCTGGAAGCTGCATGGTGCTGGGAAGATGACAAGAGGGAGGAGAAGCTCACGGGAAGCTGCTGAGCATGTCTCCACTCAAGGTCGATCCCCAGGTAGCACATCTACACTCGTATGAGCTCGAGAGCTGAGGAAGGGGGAAAGTGCCACCCCATGACTTCTGTCACTGCAGTGCTGTCTCCACACAGCACCGCGCCAGCCTACCGTGCTGCTCCAGGTCTATGAGGCTCACCCCCTGCCTCTGAGCTGCGAGGCCACGGAGAGCCAGAACCTGCAGCAGGCAAAGTGTGAGTGTTCGTCCCCCCTGGCTCCCCGCTGCACAATGGAGCCAACCTATGATGCAGATTCACTCAGCTCTTGCTCCTTATAGCACTTCATCCATCTTTTTTGCTTCAGATCCCTGTTGAACAAGATCCAAAAAAAAGGATGAAAGAGAAAGAAATAAATTAATTAAAAGTGCTGACCATTTCTTGCTACTCCCTGGGTCCACTGCCAGCCTGCTAGATAAATCCTCGGTAGGACGTTCACCTTCCCAGCCTCAGCTGCAACGACTCAATTTCCCGCGAGTTCCCTCGAAACCCTGTCAATAAACCCCACCAGAGCAGCGATTCCCAGTACTGCCATGGCTGTGAAAGAGGGCCTTGATACACAGGCCACCTTCTGTTCCCTAGAGCCCTGCTCCTGAATGATACCTGTGTTGGAGGGCCAAGATCCCACAAGGAGCCCCTTTGCCAGCCGGACACCTTGCAAGCTGCAGTGCCAAGACTGCCTTAGGTGAAAATGTGTTTCACTGGAAATGAAGGAAAAATGCCAGAAGGTTTCAGCAGGGCCACAGTCTCACCCAGAAGGTGCAGCACAGTCACTGCAGCCCTTCTGGCTCCTGTGTCCCCAGGGTGCTGTCACCGTCCCGGGGTTGACAGCACCAGCAGTGCACCCTGTCCCCCCTTATACTTGTTTCTGTCTCCCCAGTGCATGGCTCATGCTCATGGGACATCCTTTCAGGAACAGCTTGACACCACTGATGAAGGAAGAGGGGAGCAAGTGTCTTTGGAGAGAGGGGCTGCACTGCACAAAGCTTCTGGTGGAGATGAGATATGGATGAGAGAACAGCTCCTTGGCATTGCCACAGGATAGTATGCCCCCAAAAAGCTGCCCTGACATGAGATAACATTGACACAGCCTATGATGCAAGCCCGGAGCTTTAGCTCCAAGGCATGCTCCAAGGAGCAAGAAGTCTTTTATTAGCTTGAAGATGCTCAGTAGACCCTTAGGGTGTCCCACAGGGATAGTGTCTGAACTGTGAGGACAAGACAAGGGCAGAAAAACCAGGATTACTATTGAATTACCAGCTTTGGAAAAGATGGATAGAGGGTGTTTGAGGTCCGTATTTCTTGGCAGTTGTGTTCTTGCTTTCGTCCTTCTGGCTGTGAGGATGAAGATTCACAGATGTGCTTATAAAGGCAATGCAGCAAGAACTGGCCCAGCTCTCCACAGTCTTCTCTGCCTGTCTTAAGGCTTGGGGCAAGGTGTTCCCCTCCTCTGCCTGGCAAAGCCAGCAAAGGTCCCAGGTCACCCAGGATATGAATTCTAATGTCCTTTGGTGGAGTAAGGAACCAGAAGGAGGTGGTGCTGAGCCACTATGGGCTGTTGCTTTTGTCTTCAGTGAAGTGAAACCAGCTTGTATCAGTCTGTCGAGCACCAGAGTCCCTGTTCTGCTGGGACTCACCAGGAGATCATAAACAAACTCCTTGTGCTGCTGGAACAACTCCCCGCTACACCACAGCTGACACCCGAGGCTGCAAACCGCAGGGGCTCATCCCGCTCCGGCTGCAGAGCGTCAGTGAGAGCTGGTGATGGATCGAGATGTCCCGGGTGCAGCACAGCCAAGGAGGGCTTTCCCCAGGCTCTGTGTCCCACATGACCCTCAGGTCCTGCCGCAGCCTTCCCACAGGCACCACAACGTCCATCAATCCCTCCAGCTTTCCGCACCCGCTCCGTTCCTGGGGATGGGGTATCCCCAGGGAGCTCCTGCATCTTCTCTCCCTCCTGCTCCAATACCTTCTGCTGTCTTCTTAGGACTGGGACAGCCCTGCCCTCTTCCCTCTGCCACAGATACCATGAAGCCTACAGCCCTGGCTCCACAAAGGTTACATATTTAGGGGTAAGTCATTACTCTGTGGTTTTGCTTCTCTTCTTTGCACAGACCTATGGGTGGATGGTTTTCAGCCTCATCTGAAAGCATTAGTTCTCTTGTGTGCTAGGTGGGTCTCCCACGAGAGACACATCACTTTAGTACCATCCTTGGGCTACTCCTGGGACAGCTGCTGTCCTCCATGAAGAGACAGCAGGGCTTGGGGAGGCTGTGGCTGCAGGAGACAAGAAGGCTGCTCAGAAGGAGAGAGGGAATAAATCAAACTCTTCCTCCAGTTGTGTCAGGGAGAAAGGACAGACAAGCGAGGCCCAGGACCCCTGCAGTGAGCTCCACAATGGAAATGTTCACAGCTAACCATACCAGCCGTTCAACCTACCAACGCTCTGCAAAGCTTGGCCATCGTTGGCCCTGGGGAGATGGGGGAGAGGAAGGTTGTGACCCTTAGCAAATTGGGAAACGTTCGCCCCTCCCAACCTCACAGTCACTCTAAACAAGAACCAGACACTCCACAGTTTGCTACCCATGGAGAACCCCTTGGTAGGGTTTGTTCTCATCCTCCTGGGGGCTTGGCTTCCATCTCGGCTGCTGGTTGAAATCCAGCCCAGGCTGGTAGTGACTTCAAAAGACAGTGTCATCTGAGTAGTGGGTGGTCCACATCAAGTGGGTCAATGGCTGACTGTTCTTATATAAGCCACCACAATAGGGCCTCCTGCTCGACAGCCTCAAAAGAAAGGCAAAGGGCTGCATCACCCACAGGGAGCTGAGCCTGTTCTTGTCCCCAGGGGCAGTCCCTCTGGTGCAGGACAAGTCACCTTAGCAGGTTGGCACAGGGAGGTGGTTGTAAACCCCTAGGAGCAGAGGCTGTTGGTCTGTCTATGTATCTCTGCTGGGTTTGTTGCCAGCACCGCTGGCCAGCCTTTGCTGCTTCACTCTCTGCATGAAACGAAGTGCAGCAAATCACGACAGCAATGACAGCACACAAGGGAATGGCCTGGAGGAGGGGGATGCCTCCGCTCGCCGTACTCGCAGCATCCCAGGCAGGATCCCAATTTGCCAGCCTCCGAGAGAGAAGCATCCGCACCCTGCGCCGGGCTGCGGGAGCAAGGGCAGCCTACGGGGCCCTGTAACGTTGGCGCAGGGGCGATGTGGGGGGAGGATGGTGGCAAGGCTGGGATGCTGGGTGCCAGCGAGCCCTGGCAGAAGGATGTCAGCCAGGTCTGCGGTTGCCACCGCCCGCTGGCTGCTCCTTGAGGCCCCCGAACTGAGGGGGAAAGGGGCGAGGGGCTGGCAGCAGATTGTCACAGCTCCAGCAGGCAGATAGGGAGGGTGGAGGGTAGGACAAGGGAGATTGGGGGGGAGAAACAAATAATAAAACCAAAATCCCAGTAAGCACATTAGAATTCGTTTGAAGTGCAGAGGAGCTTTCAGGCAGGGTTATGTACATCTCCCAGCCCGGCGTGATTTACACATTCCTTGCAAGCAAAGGAATCTTCTCTGATTTGAAGTAAAACAGATGTTTTGGGTTTTTCTACACCCCCCCAGCCCCCCGCCCTCACCCCCTTTTAATCATTTCTTTATTGAAATGATGTCTGTGCCTGCAAGTGTCCGGAGGTGCAGAGCCAGCCCTGCCCTCCTGCAAGTGCTGCTCAGAAGTATCGCTCCCTGCAGGTTTCTTCCCTTGTTTTTCCCTCTGTGTGGAAGGATTTCAAGTCCCAGTGGCTTTTCCTCCTCTGCAGCTAGAGCTTACCCACAGATCCTCCATCCCTTCTCCACCAGCCCAGGTCCAGACAACCTTCTTCCCTCTACTGCTGGTCCAGGAGACTTTCTGTGTTTGATGGTGGGACTTGCCCTTTCTCCTACACCTTAGCATCACACCTCAGCATCACACCTCAGCCTGGTCGTGCTCTGTCCCACCAGTGATGTTCAAGGACAGCAGCCTGGCTGGTCCACATGGACAGCAGATGCTGGCAGTAGGGTGGCAGCCACACTCCCCATGCACCCCAGGAGAGACAACCCAGCACAGGGGATGATGCTGGCTCTGCAGCCTGGAGCTGGGACTACCTCTTAGTTTGAGCACTATGTGATCTCAGCCAAGTTACTGCACCCCTATTTTTGTCCCATATTTTTCACCCAGGAAAGTCATCTGGGGAAGGAACTTCCTTTTCCCAGAGGGATGAGCAACACTGAGTACAGTGGGAACTTCTCAGTGCTGCTTGATGTTGTAAACTACCAGCAGAGCCATGTCCTTGAGTTTACACTCTGAATAATAACTCATGGTCAGTAGCAAATCCACTCGGCTCCCCCCATCTTTCTCTTCTTTCTCTTTTTGTCCTTTAAACCCTGTTGTTATTTCTCAGCACTTCGTTGGTGGCAGGGTGGGAAGGTTTTTTTGTAACACATTCACGTACCATTGGGACTCACTCCCATTCCCGTCTGGTACAAGAGATTGCACAAGAGAGAGAAACAAACGGGGATGAGGAAATGCGTGTTTACGAGAGGCAGCGCTGTCATCCTGAGCAAGGGACCCCCCGCAAAAGAGCCGGCCTGGGAGCCAGTGGAGAGTTTCCATTCTCTCCTAACACTCCATTCATGCCTCATTTCATAGCTCCCCAGAGGCTCTGCGACTGGCCGTGGTCCCACAGCACAGCGCGGGACTCGCAACCCCCTCCATGCGCCGCCTTCCGCAATATTTGTTGTTGGGTGGAAAGAGAGAGATGTTGTTGTCTCGTAAAGATAATGAATTGAGAAAGAGCAGCGCCCTTTGCTGTTGCATGAGCTCCTTGTTTTCCTCCCGTGGCAGAGGATCGAGTCCTCCCTCCTGCAATGCCCAGCACCCTCCCCTCTGCCCGCACCTCTCATGCACCCCTGCCACCCGTCCCTGCATGGTTCTTCATTAACACCCCCCGGGGAGGCTTCCATGGGCCTTCCCCACTCAGTGTGATGCTGCTGCGTCCTCCTGACCTGATTGGGAACCCTCTGTGTAATCCAAACCACATTGCTGCCTGATCGGATACAGTCACCAGTAAATAACCTTGACTGCAGCGGTCTGAAGAGAGAGGGATCCTGTATCGCCCCTATTAATGATTTAGGATCGTACATCGTTTGCAGATGACACTGAAAGGGTCTCATAACTTCCTACTCCCCACCCAGCCATCTGCTCCAGGACAGTCCCTGCCTCACCTCACTTCAGATGCCTCTAAGTCCAAGTCACCCAGGTGCCCACGACTCCTGTCCAACCCTGGTGTGCACACAAGAAACGGCGCTGGCTGATCTCTGCGCTCTCTTGTGTGTTGCAGAGCTCCCAGTGACAGGGCTGGGGTCCCCCCACAAACACATGGGGTTTTTATAAACCCAAATGCAATGGCCCGTGCACACATACTGCAGCCCACTCGGGTCCCTCTCCCTCCTGCTCCTGCAAGCCCTCTGCCTCCCCCTGCTTTCTCCACACACCTCAATTTCATTATCTCTGATCTTGAACTGCCTATTACATGCTTTTTGCCAACATAAATATTTAATCCTGGTGCATCGCACAGAAAGGCCCTCACGGAGTTAATACTTCAAGTCGTGTTTCCACTTGGAAAACAGCTGAGCGGGTGGCCGTGCAGCAGGTACAAGGCAGGGATGGAGCTGAGAGCTGGAGGTGGCCTGCAAGGGCTCAGGAGCTTTGTGGGGTGATGCAGGTGGGCTTCATGCCATGGGGTGGGGCTCACTGGAGTAATAATCATCATCGTCATCATCACCATCATCATCTGGGGTTCTAGGATTACCCCAGGCAGTTTCAGGTCCCCACCGGTCCCCTACATACCCCCTTGATGGGGATGAAGCAGGTTGGGCAGGCAAGACAGAAGGTGGGGATGAGACACAGTCCTTATTTCTGTCTTGGTCTACTTTATGGGCATGGAGTAGGAACAGCTGCATTAATGTGACTCTTGGGCATTATCCCAGACTTACTCTGGGACAACTAAGCTCACAATTAAGTAAGAAGATGCTGTTATTAAGCCAGCAGCTTCCACTGGAGACCAGCCTGCCTAAACACGCATCAAGCCTTGCCCATGATGCTCCTGCAAAGAAGGAAGGTGCAATGTAGGGTGAAGAGTACAACCTGTAGCAGCTGTAACGGCTTGAAATCCTTTCTCTTACATCAGTGGTGACATGTCAAAGGGCACTGAAGAAGCATTTTGGTTCAGAGTGCTTCTTCTGAGAGGTTCCCTCAGCAGCCTGGGGTGGGTCTCCCAGAGATCAAGTGGCACACTCCAGCGTCCCCTGCCCCATGTGAGAAACTGGCACTGGTGTGTGTAGAGCCTCCTGTGTGCAGGATACAGACTCGCCCCACATCCTGCCACAGAAAGGCTGGAAGACTGAGATGTTGCAATGATGCAAACCAGATAGGAAGAAAACATAAAAGTATCCTGGCCCAACGCAGGCCCTTCTGTTTGGGGTTGTGCAATAAGATTAAGAGCTGAAGCCATTTCCATAACTGCAGGGTGGTGGGAGATGCTCAAAAGGAAGGAGAAAACAATGCCAGGGGCTGGCACACTCCACACGTAGCTCAGGTTGCTGCTGCTTTGTGGCTTCCCCAGCAGAAATCAAGAGAAAGAATGGAAGAAAAGCAACAAACCCTGACTCAGGGGTATGACAGCCCAGAGCTGAGTCATAGTATGCACTGAAGTCCACCTCACTAAGATGCCAGTGGCTCCAGGTATCTGGGAAAATACCTCCTAGTGACCGATCACCAAGCACCCCTTCCTACCAGGCCAGCAAGTCTCCACACCCACCTCCATCAGTTTATCTAGTGAAGACAGGACCCTGCCCCACCACAGCCTCCATCCATCTCCCTCTGAACAAAAAGCAATCCTCAGACCCTTCTTTTCTTTTTAGAAACATTTAAATTATGACATAAGCTCTGCCTCCGAGGGTTTTCAGTGAAAACCAGGGTATTTTCTTTCCCCCTTTCATAACAGAAACCATATTGCTGTATAATCAAATTTAATCTCATTCCTGATGAGGGAAGTGAGCGTGTGTGTGAGGTGACCAGGAGCAATGAGGGCACATGCGCTGGGAGCAGTCACTCTAAAGGTGCTCAAGACAAATATTCTTGGCAGTATGAGGTGACATTCGACCAGGGAGACCAAGCAGAGACCAAGTGGGCCATAGCTCCAGGAAGGAGCACTACCCATGGCAAGTCCCACCTCACCATGTAGATGCCACCTCTGCAACCAAGCAGCTACTTCCCGGCTTTCTGTCTCCTCGCTGTATAGAAAACCCAGCAACGGACGTAGCTCCGTTTTAACATGTCTGGTTTACAGGTGGGAAAACTCAGTCAGAAGCAGGTACTTTGAGGTTATTTGCTAATCTTCAGTGTCTCCATTTTACACTGAACAACTGTAGCACAAATTCAGCTGAAGCCAATGGGAGCTGTGACTCTGCCAGTGAAGCCTGGAAGATGACGCTCCCAAAATGGAGACGTCTGAATTCACTGGCTACTTTTGCAAACACATTATGCAGCAGGGACTTGGCTGTCTAAGCACTCCCATAACCTGAGACAGGCACTGAGGGCTGTGGACCTCAGTGAAGTTGAGGGATTTCCAGTCTCAGCACATATAACTGGAAAAAGGTCCCAAAATGGGGCTGCTCCTGACAAGTCCACTTTTAAGTAGAACAGTTAAGCAGCAGCGGCTGTAGCGGAGCAATCGCAGGCCATGCCCTACCACACTCCTGCTCCACCATCAGAACCCGAGGCTGCATGAGGTCTAAGGGAATAACAACTCCTGTTGACAACAACAGGGTCTGGGCAGACCCCCCAGTTGAAGATGGCACCAGCACAGAAAAGCCCAGATGCAAAAGAAGGAAAACACAAGCAAATTTCTTTTGTAGGGAGGAAACAATCTCCAAACCCAAGGAGTAAGTTAAAGATCACTCAAAATCTACTGGAAAGCAGCTGGGATCAGCAACTGCCTGTGCAGGGGCTCCATCACCCACATAGCTCCCCCATGCCAAACTCCCTGCAGCTGGGAAACAGCCTTGTCCCATGACCTTGAGCGAGAGAAGGGCTGGCAGAGCTGGAGGAGTCACTGTGTGCTGATAAACTCCAGTGTGGCATGGCCAGGAGGTGGCTGCTTACAGAAGTAACGTTCTGTGCAAGTCAAAGGTTGAAAGAGATTTTTTTTGTAATGCACACCAAAAAAACCCCAAAGCAGGAAAATGAAGATAATGAAGTGGGCAACCAGGCTGCTGAGGGACTCTGTGTTGCTGTTGCAAGAAAAGGAAGGGGTGGGATGTGCTGCAGGTGTCCTTTGGAAAAATGAAACAACAGCAAAAGAATGTTTAACCAGTTTTATGGACCTTCAGGCCATATATGAGATATAGGCACATTGCTGGTCTGAGCCGGGACAGACCTTGTAGGTAATGGCATCCAATTTTTTTCTCTAGAGTGTGAAGGAAAAGATGGGCAGGTAGGATTAGATTGTGACTTGGCTTTTTATTTGGATAAGCATCATCTTTTGGGCCAAGTATCTCCAGCTTTTGGGACCTGGGGTCCCATCCAAAGTCTGAGCTGATTTACTGCCTGGGCTGTGGGTACAGCTCTAGGTTCAGATAAGACCTGTGAGTGCAGTAGTATCTGAACACTGGGCACCAGAGCAACTTGTCTCATCCTTTCTGGGGTACATTTATGGATAGAGCTAAGCTGCTTTGGCCACTCTTTACAGCTGGAATTAGCTAATTAAAAACTTGAGTTGCCTGGTATTATCAGGTTGAGCTGGTACCAGGCACAGGGAAGCAGTAAAAGGAGGGGGCAGAAACTTGTCACCCCAACACTGCAGTGTTGGCCAGAGATGCACAAACCCACACGTGGCAAACCCGACCATCATTCTGCAGAGACAGTCTGCCTGGGGTGCACGAGAGCTATCCAGCCACAAAGCAATGCCCAGGAAGGGCCAGTGCAGAGACCTGAGCAGGAAAGCGTCACCAGCACCGTACTATGTAAGGCACCAGCTCCACCCCTGCTGCAGCCCAGCTCTGCCAGCCCAGCCCTGCACGTCGTCTGATACCCCTTTGCTCTCCTCTTGGCTCGGCAGAGCTGGTGTAAAGCCACAGGACTGCCAAGTGAACGCGGCCGTGCTGCGTCTGGCTCGGGCTGGCTTGCGCACAGACTGCTTGGATCCCTCTACATCACGCTTGCCCATAATTTAAATTCCAGGATCAACACTGGGCAGAGCTTGTTTTGGGCTGTGTGCACCCCAGCAGGGCTGCAAGCCTGCCCCGGAGCTGCAGACGTGAGGTAACACTGCCTCTTGGTGTCAAAGCCATAGCGCTGTCCCCAGCAAGACTCCTGCCAAGCTCCCAGGATGGAGGTGAGGCGGCAGGAGCTTCATCTGCGCTCTGGCAACAGAGAGGAAGCTCCAGCTGGCAAAATGGCATCGCCTGCTTCTCTCGCTGTGCAGAAAAAAAAAGTCAGTTTGCTGCCAGACTGGCTTTGCTGGGAAAAAAAACCCCACCATCTGAGAGCCAGAGAAGGGGGAGCGTGCAAGATGCCAAGGCAGCCAGGAGCATTTTTGAGATTGTGCATTGGGCTCCTTGATGTGCACTCTGAGGTACCTGGGTCCCAGACTGCACGAGGAAAGTAGGAAGAGGAGACTGTACTGTTGTGCAGGAGGCATTGCTTCATCCCCTGACCAAAGTGCAATTCTCTTAAGTGCTGCCCTGAAGTGTGAGCAAGGACATCTCTTGACTCTGCTCAGGTCCAACCCACGGAGAAGCTTCATGCATGTCACATCACCTCTCCCTGCCTCAGTTTCCCTAGCTAGGGACATGGCCAACAAGAACAAAAATATCTGCCCTTCTCCTGCCTCGTTTCTTCTCTACAAGATGAAAGAAACATCCACAGCAAGCAGTGAATTCCTTGTGCCCTGGAAGGGGAGAGAGTTCAGACCCTGCTGTAACAACCAAATCAACATGGCCCCCAGCTTTCCAGCCTTCAGGAAAAAGGTCCTCTATACCATGGAGAACTGATGAACAAAACAAATGACTCCAAGGCAGCAGCACAATGCAGCTTTGGCTGGCTTAGAAGCAAATCAAAGCCAGCAACGCCTATGTTGATATTTATAGCACATCTCTTGTCCTCGCTCTCCCATTAGTCAATGAGATAAGACTTGGACGGATCTAGAGTAGTGGCATTAGGTTTCTACACACTCAGAAATAAGGATCCAAGCCCATAACTGCAAAGGGTTGGTGATAGGGGATTGGGGATGGGGAGAAGGTGGGATTGCAAAGGTCCATTTGTCTAACAACAGATGAAAAGGCCAACCTCCTGCTCTCCACCCTATTACCATCTCCAGGAAGAGCCCTATATTCACACACCCCCTCAGCTCCAGTGTCCTACACAATGACCCGCTCCTCCTCCTCCTCGCTCCCCCACTCCCAGCCTTCCTCCAGCCACCCCAAGAAGAGCATTGTGAATGGGCCTGGACCCAGACAGGTTTAGGCTTAGGATGGTGGGAGTTTTAGGACAAAATCAAGAACGCTACCTCAATCTGGATGTCCTGAGGAAGGGGTGGGGAGAAGCCAGGCATGGGAGGCAACAAAGGCTGTTCTGTTGAACAGAAGCAGAGAATTTGTGGAGGATAGACTGTTCTTTCCAGTGAAAAGGAGGGAGGTGCTCAAAGGCTTGACTAGGGATACCAGGGAAGAAGGTTCCACTGAGATCAGTGCGAAGGCATCTCCTGACTCCAGATCTGTCCCAGATGGCTGAATACTGGTAGCAGAGACAGATCAGAAGGAGTATTCAGGCACGAGACCAACTTTTAGAAGGCCACTGGCAAGTGGTCAGTATAGCAACATTGCAGAAGCACCTGGAGGCCCTGGTCCGATTGACCCAGCCTGGACCATATAGAGACAGTGAGAGAGCTTAACACCTGAGCTTATAAAGGAGTTGAAAGTGAGACAAAGTGATCTGCTTAAATCACTGAGTAGAGCAGATGGCAAAGTTGGGAAGAGCCTGCAGCACCTAGACTGACCATGAAGAAAGCATGAGCTTCTTCTCCGTGGCTTTTATAAGTGTACCCTCCTAACGCTGGAAACTTCCATGGGAGCCCAACCTTCTTCCATAGATGGGACTTCATTACTATCAGCAGAAAGAGAGATTATCGCCGCCTTCTGCTGAGCCCCTGACCTCCCTGTACAGACCATCTTTCATGGGGCCAACCCACTTCCACTGCAGTGATCTGCATGTAGCCCAGATGGGCCCAGACAGTTCAGAAAAAAACCCCACCAACCCAGACATCTGAGCCAGCATTTGGGCAGCCTGGTTCTGAAGCAGCCCTAAAGTGCTGAGAAAGGACAGAGCTGCATTTAGAGCACAGCTCTGGGATTTAGCAAACACTTGTTCAACTCCTGACTTGCCTTGTTTGAGCTTCTGCAAGCCAGGAATGCCTGAGAAGAAACTACAACCATACACTGCTCAGCTTCAGGAAGCTGGAGAACATGTGGAATAGAAGAGGTGAATTCGCTGAAGCAGCAGAGCTCCTGTGCACACAGAGGACTCGGCCAAGGGCTGTACCAGATGTGTTTTAACCCATGCCACTGAGCTAGCTGGGATCTGTCTCTGCTCCAGTGCCCATTCACATGTCTTCCTGACAGAAGACCAACAATAACAATTAGTATCATATAAGGAGCAGCGACCTGCCGCCAGCATTAGCACACTCTTGAGCACCAAGGGTTTCCATTCCACTTTTTATCCCAGCTATGCACAAGGCAGAGGTCAGTCAACATTAATCAGCCTCGCTCTGGGCCACCTCCTTTAGCGTGTTCAGCTTGCGCCTGCTGGCTCTCTGTGCTGTGGTGGGTTCCCCCTACTCAATACCTTTGCCTCTTTCCTTATGCTTGAAAAAAAAATGTATGTTCATTCTTAGCCAGCATATGATAACAGAGACCAAGCCTGGCCGTGCTGGTGATGCCCTCCAGACCCTACATGAGATGATGATGCTGGCCAGGCAGCTCTTGGTGGGGCTTGGCTGTGGATGGGAACCTTGTGTTGTCATTCTGAGGACTAACTGAATCCCCTTCCACACGATGGCAGTGGCCAATCTTCATCCTCTAGGAAGAGGTTTCCACCTTTCCAACACTCCCAGAGCCTTCAGGCTGGTTCAGGATCACCCTGGGGAAACCTTATCTGAGCCAGCAAAGGGAATGCGAAGTCGAGGATCCTTCTCAGCACATGAACATGCTCTAAGGAAAGGCTCTGGAAGGGATCCTGATGACTTCCATATTATTTCCAGTAAATTTTGTGCTGATTCTTGGCACAAACACCGGAAATGAACAGGCTAGGTCAGGAATGTAAATAAAGTGAAACTTTGGGATTTAATCTAATCTATAATTATAGTATCTGTAGTGCAGGGAAGAAGTTGGTGTGTTTGCACTGCAGCTCCATCGAGGAGCTGGAGGGGGTTTTCATTGCCTTTCCAAAATTTCCCTTTTTGGCCGAGGGATACTTGGTGTCTCCCCAAGTATCTGAAATGAACGTGCTGGGCTGGCAAAGCTGCTTTCCAGCAGCTGACCAGGTACAGTTCAGTGAGGAGGCATCCCCAGGCACTCAAGGAATGATGGATGAGTGGGGTTGAAGGCTCAGGGAGACTATGGGATGCACAAGGGAAGCTTCTGTCTCCACAGGGAAGATACTGGCTGGGTTTGTAGGGTGCTGAGCTATGTAAGGGCTATGAGCAATGTCAGGTCACTCCTCCAGGCTACGTTTGACCTCTGAGACAAGCCAGGGCCCTCCCTCTTGACTGGAGTTTGGTGCTTGGTGCATCACAAGTTGCCTGACACAGAATGGTGCTCCCAAACTCCCAAACCATCAGTCTGAGTGGCATTAACCACCATCTGCACTGGCTGGTTCATGGAAGACAAGCACTTAACAGACATCTCTCCCTCTGCCTTCCTCACCCCATCCTCTTCCAGATTCACCTGGGAGGAGGCTTGACAGAGTCCTCTGGTCTAGCTGTCTCTGGGGGAGAACAATCCCCTCTCTTGTGAACAGTAAGACTTTTGGCTTTTAAGAGCTTAAACCAAACTTGACCCTTTTCAAGGACCATCCTCAGCATCCCTGTGTGTGTGCACACGAGTGCATTCACATGGATCCCCACGCAGGGACACTCCTGTCTGACAGTCTGGCAGGCGTGTCCACATGTGTCCATGAGCCTGTGGAGCACACACAGTTTTGCTGATATGAACTAATGTTCCTTTGAAAACCCTCTGTGCAGGGACTAGCATCTCAACCCCAACATACTACAGACAAGGGGAAGAAAAGGATGGGGACAATCTTTTTAGCTGGGCCTGTAGTGACAGGACAAGGGGTGATGGTTCTAAACTAAAAAAGGGGAGATTCAGACTGCAGAGAAGAAAGAGATTCTTTACTGTGAGTGTGGTGAAAAACTGGCCAAGGCTGCCCAGAGAGGTGGTCAGTGCCCCATGCCTGGGAACATTCCAGGTCAGGCTGGATGGGACTCTGAGCAACCTGCTGTAGTTGCAGATGTCATTGCTCCTGCAGGGGGGTTGGACGAGATGAGCTGTACAGGTCCCTTCCAACCCAAACCTTTCTGCTACTCTATGCAAAGGGCTGACAGGCAACATATTATCCTCAGATTGAAATTGCAAAGGACAAAGAAATTAATTCTCCTTTTGTTAGTTTATGTTTTGAAACTGCAGAAGTCTCAAAAGCAGAGGAATCAACCAGACTCGGTTTATTTGTTTGCTTGTAGAACATTTTTTGGTTTTATTTTTCATACTCAAGCTCAGCTTTGATCTCAGGCTGGTAATACTCCAAACGAATGGTCAACAGCAGAGTGGAACTGCCGTAGGTCCTACAGGACAGACAGGATGTCCAACACATTTACAGAGCAGAGGACACTTCCACAATCTCACAGTCCCCTCTCTTGGTTTATGTGATACCCTCAGACTACAGAACAAGCAGAAGCCTTTGCTTTTGAAAAGCTCTGATGCTGCAGCCTCTGTGTGCTGACCTAACAGCCCAGAGAAAAACACAGGTCCCTTGCTGCGTGGCTATGATCAGGATCATACCCAGGCCAGCGCCTTCCAAGATAGCTATTTTTCCACAGAAACAAATAAAACAAGCAGAAGAAATTCAATTTAAGAAATGACCTCGTGCCCGTGCCTCTGTTGTTGTTACGTCTGCGCGGGCTCAGAACCCAGCGCTAGCCTCACATTTCACTGTTCTGGCTTTCTTCGTGCTGTGTTGCAACCGCATGGACATCCAAACAGAGGAGCAGTTCATGTGTGTGCCCATGAATCTGAGAACACCCAGATGCCTAGTACACACGTGCGGGTTCGGTCCCAGGATGGAGCAACGGCTACGATGTAGGCAGGGCAGTGTGTGCACACATGGTGGGCAGTGGTGCGTCGGTCCAGGCAGCCGTGCCGGGGCACGCAGCAGCAGATGCCCAGGAGGATGTGCCGCACTGTGTGTGCACACACATTTTCCTTGATGTCCAGGAGTGTGGGTCTGTGTCTCACAGGTGCCAGCATGAACACGTGTCCATACATGTGTGCTTAAGCGTGCGCAGCCCTGGGAATGGCGTGCCAAGTTCTTTAGCTGCAGGACGGAGCCAACACTGTGCGTCAGCTCAGGGCCTGTCCTCAACGAAGGATGAGGTCCAAAGCTCCTCGGTGCCAGAGGACTGCTGCCTGCAGCCATGTCTCCCCACAAAAACCTACTGTCCCTCACCCAGGGGCACCTGCAGAGAGCAGGAGCTGCCCACAGCCACCCCAGGACACAGGGCACTGCTGACTCTGCCTACCCCTCCATGGCAATGTGCCTTATGACTGTGAAGCAGAAGCTTGGCTTTGACCAAAGGAATGACGAAGTTCTGGACAAAGCCTTTCACCTTCCACCCAAGGCTCTCCCAGCCCTTTGCAGACAGGAATTAGAACACAGAGCCCCTAAAGCGATCGGTGAGTGCAAATATCCCTGCCCAGCAGATGGGGAAGATGATTTGGCAGCCCAGGCTGCCCAAGAGCCATACTTTCTGGCTCCCAGCTCTGCGCGTTCACCTCAGCAGCAGCCTCCCCATCAAACCCAGTGGCTCTTCCCTCACCCAGTGCCCCTGGCAGCCGTAAGCCGTGTGGCTGAGAGCTCACAACCGGCTGATTTTATGGCCAATGGGTTATTAGCAAGCACCGCGGTCGCTCCAGCCTCTCCCTGGCACCTTTTCAGAGCAGCCCAGTTCCCAGTGATATTAATAGTTATATTTATGCATTACATATATTTAACAAGAAGAAAACATTTAAAATTATGAAATGGCAAGAGGTATCACTTGGAGCCCGCTCCTGGACGCAGCCCTGCTCAAGAGATGCTCAATAAAGACTTCTCCTTCTCTGGAGGCTGTCAACATACTTAACTGGGGGGTGGTGGAGGGGGAGGCAAAGGGAAAGTATTAATCAAGACCTTAAAAAGTTCTCGCTGACAGACCATTTGCCAGCTCTCGTTTTAAATGCTTTTGTGGTCCCATAAAAAGTTTCATTACTCACTACAAAATGTGCTTTAATTATTACAGTCACTCTGACATTAAGCCCTGGGTGTTTCTCTCTTGGTTAGTCTGTCTCCTTGCCTTCCTTTCTCTGTATTTTTCTCTTTTAACTGTCTTGATTCCCGATGTCCCCTTCAAGACAGAGGATGCCTTGGCTAATGAGCCAGGCTGAAAAGCCCAGAGTCCCTCCAAATGATACTGAAGGCAAAGTTAATATTCAGACCCTGAAATTACCCTTTTGCTTTGGACACCAACTACTCCGCAGGATCCAAACAGAAAATCCAATCCCACGTGCTCAAAGAATGTCTCAGAAGAGTCAAGTGAACAACACCACCAGCAGAGGCATGCCCAGCCATCCATGCAGAAGCAACTGAGTGGTGGGTAGATGGATTTGGTGTCTCTTTGATCTGCTATATGTGTCCTACTGATATAAACAGCAACTTACATAAACAACATCCATCGCACTTCTGATATCTGGCTATTTCAGCCCACCAGGCATTTGGCAACTCGCTTCAATCTGACCACACGAGCTCAGTTCATCCATGATAGACAACCCTACCCACAAGGCATGGACCTGGAAACCCAGAATACTGAAGATGTGAGTTATTCTGCTGAGGTCTCCCACAGACTCCCAGTGCTTCCAGTGCTGTACTGGCAGGCACAGTCCATTTCACTTGCTGAGCCTAACACCCAAAGCAAAAGGAAGAGTCTCATCACTTGCCCAGCGTCTGGTGTAACGCAGTGCTGACCAAAAAGGTCAATAACAAACTATAGCATCAGAGATCCCTCTTTGCCCCCAGCACCTCCCCACATGCCTCTCCTTACTTGTACAGACCATCTGGTTCCAGGCACTTGAAAATGACTGAATAGAGGCTGGTTTCAGGGACATCGCCATGGCTCCTACCCGCTGCCACACAGGATGTTGCAAGGCCAGAAAGCAAATCATCCGCAAAGCTCAAGGATTCTCCTGGAGAGCAAAGAGATGAGCAAGACCGAAACATCAGTACAGGTGCAAAATTAGAGCTGACCAATAAAAATATTCTGCAGGAATCCACCTACACAGCCCAAGCAACCAACAAAATCCCGCTGGCTACGGCTGGTAGGAATGGCCCTGAGTCTATATGGAGAATATCACCTATGGACAAAGGAAGCAGAAAACACACCTGGGCCAGGAGCTGTAACAAGGACCCACTGCAGGAACCAGGGCCAGTGCCAAGTCATTGCTTGGACAGTGGAAGGATGTACTCAAAACGAAGAGGCAATGTGGGCATTCACCACAAACACCATCTGCGGGACCACCGGATGGCTCCAGGTCCCCAGAAGCATTGGAAGCCTGGCTAAACAGGGCTCTCCCGCCCTAACCACACAGTCAGCTCTTAAAGGGAACGTGGGCTTTCCCAAAATCACCTGTCACAGTGAAATGTGTTTCTGCTAGGATTGAGTATCAGGAAAGGAGGTATTTTTAGAGTTTGGATTGAATCGATCTCATTGTGCTGGGGTTTTTAGTGCAGGGTGTTTTTTTTATTCTATGAAAATCAGTAGCTTTGCATTCCCTTTCATGTGCACTCTGCCAGCTCCTGGAGCTCTGACTGGAGCTCCTTCAGCTCTGCTGAAGAACACTCACCCTTTTACAAGCATTCGAAGAAAAAAAACCCTAATTAAAAATGCTGAAAAACTATTTTGTCTTCTGGTTTATAAAGCTTATTAAACACTTAGATCATGACCCAGCTGAGACTGAAAATGTTCCATTTATTAAGCTTTTTGGGCCCGATTACCCGCTGCCGTGCAACCCATCTGCTTGCAGCAGGCAGGCTGTCTGTCAGTTAGAGCTCATTGCATTCAATTCCCATTTTACTTCAGTGTAACTGGAAGCCCAAGGTACCAAGCAGTAAAAAAAAAAAACCAAACCACAGAGCCGTTGCCCTGGTTGTGGCCCAGTTCCCACTGATGGGACTCAGAGAAAGGGCTGCAGCAGCTGATAAGAGTTATGCTGGTATCAGCAACCCTGGACCCAGATCGTTGTGCTGGGTACCTCGTGCATGGGTAAATGTCAAGACACCGCAGCAGAGGGAGGAGGAGAATTCTCTGCTCAGCACTTTATTTTTCTAAAAGCAAAGCTGACTGAGGACTACTGAAATGAAGCACAACTCTAGGTTCTTGGTACAGACCAGACAAAATCACCCAGTGTCATAACCAGCCAGAATGTCTCACTGTGCAGCTGGATTACCCAGGTAGGAGAAAAAAAAAATCCCCTCCTCCCCAGCCCCTCCTCAACCACATTTGTGCCTTGTCTCAAAATACACAACTCAGTAACAAATGTCCCCCTTGGCTAGAGAAAAGAGCAGCAATAAATTCTTTTCCTCCCTAAAGGAATCCAAGCCTTAATTATTCATTTTAATGCTCCCAGCACGACTTGTTCTTTCCAAACGTTTTTCAGGCAGCTCTGTCACCAGTCTCTGTAGTTTAACCCAGTCCCCAGCCCTGGTCTGTACCAAACCCCAAGTCAACTCAACGGGCAGGTTGGGTTGGCAGCAGTAAAATCACTGCTTGGAGCCATGAGTGCTGAACAGCCTTGAGCAAGCCTCTTAGCTCTGGGTTTATGGTTTAAACAAACAAACAAACAAACTAAACCTTGTTGCTCATTTCCAGCTGTCTCTTTTCAAGGGACATCAGACTGGGTTGGGGAACTCCTTGTCACCAGAAGTCGCTGTGAACAGCCACTGTTGTGACTTACAAACCAAACAAACCGCAAGCACATAATGAAGACGCAGGACCAGTTTGTGTTGCTGAACAGGAACAAGCACCTATAAGCATCTTCAGATCTCAAGAAACCTCCCTTTTGACCAGGAAGAAACTTCACGGGGTGACAGATGATCCCATGGGCGCCTGCTGTGGGAGCTCACTCCTTCCTCCAGAGCACTCAGGGTTGACAGGCAGCTGGTGAGGGGTAGCAAAGAAAACAGCTGGGCAGAGAGGCTGTGATGAGCCACTGGGCAAGACCGAGGGGAGATCTGGACTGGCAGTCCACGGGTGCAAAGAACATTAGTCAGGGCACCAGTCACAGGGAGAACTAGGAATGGGAGAGGAGAGAAAAACACAGGGCTGAGACAGGGAATGCAGAGGGCACTGGAGACTGGAAACAGGATGGAAAATGTCCTGTGCAACCACTGAAATGAGTATTAAAATTGCAGAGAACTCTTTCCTTAAGGCACCCACTAACTGCGGAATCCTCATCTCTGCAGCGTCATTCACGGTCTCTGTGTAGCTGTGAGGGGAGAGGAGAAGGCTGGCAGAAAGCAATGCCTCAGGACACTGCACTGGCTGTGTCACACAAAGGTCTGGTTTGCCATGGAGTTCCATCAGCCCTGACTGAATTGCACAGTTTATTTCTGTCCCCCTGTACGAGAGGAAATGAAGCTCTCAGGGTCTGCCAACACAGTGTCAACTTGGGTTAAGACAAAACCCTTGCCATGAAATCCCTACAGCAAGAAGGTGCTTTGTGCTCCATCCTGAGCTTCTGGGGAACTTTCCCCTCTTGTTGGCCCTGCTACAATCAAACAAAAGCAAAAAGGTTGTTATGAAAATAGCAAAACAGATGCTAGCAAAGGTGCTGAAACCTCAGCCCCAAGGCTGGGAGTCTTTCTGCACCTGTGTAAGCAGCAGTGGGATTGCTGGTGGTGCCAGACTGCACGGACTGGGGAGCAAAGATGGGGTGGGGTGAGGGACACCCCAGGGACAAGCCGACTACCCAGAGCTGTCAATCATCACTGAACACAGGGACCTGCTTTTCTGTGCTCTCCCCTGCGTGAAGCAGAGCACACGGCAACTTTATTTGTTCGTCTCACACAAGGGAGGTCTCTCTTTGTTCAGACCACGGTGCTCTGAGAGCAGCTAAAAGGAAATTTCTGAAGCTTTCCCTAGGACCAGAAAACCAGTTATTCCCTAGATTGAGACTGGGACCTTGTTGCTGGAATGCAACTAAAGCAACAAGTGCCTTTGCTGGCATTGCACTACCAAGGAAAAGGGGTCTTGGGATGTGGTAGCAACGGAGGAATCCTGAGCTAAGTGCACAAGGCCACGGTGAGAGCTCAGTGCATTGCCTTGCTCCTCTGGGCTTATGAGCAAAGCACAAGGAAAGCCGGAGAGAAAGCTTCACAGAAAGCATGAGTTTACCATATGAGCAGAGACATAAAAAGGCCAAGTAGAGATACACGACTCTGTGAATACATCAACAGGGCAGACACTCAGATGGAAAAGAAATATTTAGGCTAATGGGCAGTAATGGCAAGAGAAAGTAAATCGGATATGAATAAACGGTCTACTCCTGAGAGGGGCAAATAACCTAACTATCTTTTAAGAAGGAGTTTTATCACTTTATAAGAGGGATTATATGGATAAGTAGCTTGTGATGGAAAGCGAAGGGGCTTCTCTTTCCCATCTGGACTTGTGTTCTCCCACACCCCACCAGCAAATATAAAGAAGGATTTCAGCCTCCCAAAGCAGCCCTGAAGCACAAACCTCCTAGATGGCTGTAGTATCTTTGCTCACGTTATTAAATTTCAGAAAGAATCCAAAGGTTCTCTGCAGAGTAAATGATAGCTAAGTAGATCATCTCTGTGGAGTAGGAGATATTTTATTGACCAGACAGCCATCTGTGTCCTTCATTAATAGTAATAAATAATTGATGTCATGCTAAATAAAGCAATAAGCTGTTACAGATATCAAGGACAAATGACCAGTTCCTGTGAGGATGCCTCACCTGTGTTCACTTCTCCATAGTAAAAAATCCAGACCAGAGCTCAGCATCACCATAGTAAGTGCTGAGCACAAAGCAAAAGATGCTGCTTGCTTCGCTCTGAGCAGTAACAGTGCAGTTGTGCTCAGCAGTGGGATGCTGATACTTCTAACTCCAAACCAAATCCCTATGACACTCTCTTCCCCCACCTTTCCATGCCACTGCCTGCCCAGGACTGGTCTGCCCCAGCTTATCCAATTCCCCAGGCAGTTTTTGGGAATCAGTCTCTGCTCTCCTAATGACTGTTGGGAAGGTGCAGCTCTCTCCTGGTGGCATTTTCTGTCTCTCTCCAGTGCAACATCTTGTCACTGCTTCATCCTCCTGCACACGACTGTAGAGTTTGGCAAACCTCCTTTTGGTTTTGTAAACATGTATCTTATATGGATTCTGGTGTTGCAGTGAGTCAGAGCTCTCCCTAAAACAGAGGAAAATAACAGCATGCTTGGAGCTTGCAGGGGGATTAACCGCATTTGGTGAAGCTTTGCTAACTTCTCCTGGCCACACCATGGCATATAGGCCAGCCAACCACTCATGGGTCTGGGATAGCCACCTGGAAACTCAAGTCAAATGTCTGGTCTGGAGGAGCACGAGACACCCACAACTCAGCTGCCTGTCTGCAAGGCTGAGCTGGCTATCTGCTTCTCAGAGAGCACATTTCTAGTGGCAGGAGGCTCAGATAGGCAGGAATAAGGATTAAGGAACAAAAATGGGTGGGAGCAGGCTCAGACCACTCGCTCACGGCATCCAATAGTCTCAGTCTGCCTCAGTCCTTCCACTGCGACCTGTGCCAGCGCCCAGCAGTTGCGGACGGCAGGCAGGATGAATCACCTACCAACCATCCTACTGAAGACAACAAGAGTTATGGCATTGAGTTCAACCAGACTAAACAAGAGAGTGAGGCCAGGAGCCTCCAGGAGGATAGAGGAGCAAAATTAAGCACTGGGACCCTCACAGGCATTTCCAAACCTTCAGCCCATGTTCCTGTGCCAAAAGTAGAAGGGACAAAACCCAAGCAGTGCAAACCATGTGGAAATGAAGATGAGAGGAGACCTCCCTGCTACAATTCACCTTTGAGATTCCTAGAAAGAGCACAATGGGGAAAGTAGGAAGGCACAAATGTCTCTGTCTTGACAGCTTCTTTACTAGACTGGATGAAACCAACCCTGCAATGTTACCAGTCACTTTCTTTTGATTGTGGTTTCCTCTCTCCATCTTTCTCCCTTTTGCTTTTTTTCAACCTGTTTTCAATTTACTCTTGTGGCATCTCTGACTGTGACCTCATTCGGGTACTTAAGGGTGGGGAGGGGGGGGTTGGTGTGTGGAAGAGAGAGTGTCCTTTAAAAAAAAAGAAAGAAATCATATTTTATTTAGCTTGGTTGGTTTTGAAGCTTTAGCAGAAGAAAGATTAACCTTTTCTGCCTAACTTAATGAAAACAAGGAGAAAGCCTGTACGGATAAATAAATATCTGTGTGGGTATGGAGCAGGCACGATCATGTTACAGCCCCAGTGGAGCTGTAATGGGGAACAGGCGCGTTCCTGCGCAGCGGCTCCCAATTCCCGATCCATTTTCAAGGAAAGAAAAACAGAGTAGAATGTCAGAGGCCCAAATGGGCATAAACGAGGGAGCCCAGGGAAGGCAGATGGGGCCCAGTGAGCACCTCCGTTCCCGGCAGTGACCTCCGGAGCAATGCCAGTGAAGCAGATGGAAAAAGAGACCTTATTCCACTTTGCTCTTGCCAGGTTTTGGTTCCTGAAACAAGGAAACAAATGGCATGCTCAGCCCTCCAAGTTTGTCACCTTTTGGGGGTCTTTGTCTCACCCTCCTCTTCCTCTAGGGCTCTGAAGAGGGGAAGTTCAGAAGAGGGCTGCGAGCAGAAGGCGTGAGCCAGGTTTTTTGATGGATAGATGGGGAGCACAGGCTTGCAGCAGTTCCTCCATAGTGAGGCTGTACCTGGGTTGAATGTGCTTTGGATTTGGTGCTTTGTGGGGCAAGGCAGCGAGAGGTGGTTTGTCTTGGAGATGATGGGCTGATTTAAATTAGTGCAACATAACTGTAGGCGACGGAGCTGTTCCGATTTACATCAGCAGATGGTCTGTCTCGCTGCCTAGAAGATCATTAAAAGCGAACCGTCCCCACTGATGCTGGTGGAAGGATGTCAAAACCTCCTTCCTTACATGGCTTGCCAGATTATAAAAGAAATAAAAAGGCCTAGTTATTACTAAGAAAAAAAAACCCCAACCAACTTCTGCCCGCATTCTGGGAGCATCCATGCATGCCAGCACTTCATGTCAGTTGGAAGCCCAAGCCCCACACCCAAAAAGCCTGCAGCCTCAGAAATATTTTCTCTGTCCGTTGGGAATCCCTCTGCCTGGGCACAGGTTGTCTCGGCTGAAACAGAAAAGCCCATGGTTATTATTTTGTGGGGCTTTGGGCAGTTTGTACAAAGGTGCCAATTGCAGCGTTTCCCTGAATGGCTTCACCTTGCCTAAGCTACAAGTTTTGGGGAAGTTTGCATCCTATGTCTATAGGGTATTAGACACACTAATAATGATGAAGAGCACTCCTCTGGGCTTCCCAGCTCCTCTGCTGATGGAAACCTGCATTTGTAGGTGGCTGAATTTAAGGAGCAATGCTTTAGCTGTGCTAAGAGCAAAAGTTGCATTCTAGTGCCACAAAGTTCCTCTACTGGCTTCACTGGTGCTCTCCAGGGCTAGAACTTGCTGCACAGGGAGTGACCACACGGAACTGAAGGATGGGCTGTCTTGCACTGTTCTTATCAAGAGCAGTCATTCAAACAGAAGGAAATGGTCTTAATCTGGATGAGCTGTAATGTTCTAAAAACACGATGCACAAGGCTAATCATGGGTGTATTCTTCTTTTAGGGTCACCCAAATAGGACTCGGGGCTCCATCACCTGAGCTCTCCACAGACTGCTTATCACAGTCCTTTCACAGTCAATAGCTAAGACCTCAGAAAAACTGCTTCAGCTCACGTAAAATGGCATCACGTCCCCATCTCCCCACAGCAGTACGCTGCTGGAGGAGAGTGAGAATTAATGCATTTCATTTGGTGCCATGAGCCCTCCAGTATTTCTCAAGGTTCACTGGGTTGCTAAGGGTCAACCACAGCCAGACACAAGCTGACTCCGCTATGCTTAGAGCCATCCAGGCATGAGCCAGTTCCAATCTCAAAGCCACGTATTCACATTAGCATGGTGGAGAGTCCAAATGAATTTATCTATTCCCCTGGAGCCTGTTTTGAGCTCTGCAGAATGTTAAAATAGTTGTTTGATTTCAAGGTATGGTGGTTTAACCTCTGCTGGCAGCTAAACACCACACAGCCACTTGCCCACTGCTTCCCCCCACAACCCCTCCTGAGGGATGGGAAGGAGAATTGGAAGGAACAAGAAAAAGGTGAGACCCCATGAGTTAAGATAAGAGCAGTTTAATAAAACAACACTAATTGAGAAGAAAACAGCAGTACCAATGAGAGTATTAATGAGATGATAGACAAAGCAAGTGATAGAAGCCAGGAGGTCTCCACCTGTGCCCAAAACACCAACTTTACCTGCTTCAGTCATGCTGAAACCACATACTGCAGCAAGCTGGAAACAGGCAGCCCTAACCTGGCCCAGCCCTCCCCTTATATAGGGGCAGGACTCAGTGTGGTATCAACTATCCCACTGGTTGGCTCGGCTGTTTATCCCAACTGGGCCCCTCCCAACTGACTGGGCCATCAG
>JAAGNO010010048.1:0-26771 GCA_033439905.1 Ceryle rudis | reverse complement strand
CCAGCTTCTTGAAAAACAAAAACTGAAAAAAAAGGGTTTTTTATATATATATATCTCTCATACAAAAACAAGACCAACAAAACCCACCAAAAAAACCCCAAACCAGACAACCACTCTTCCAACCCTCCCAAAAACCCAAACCACATATATTTTGATATGTATATTGAAATATTAGATTTAGTACTGCAAGATTACAAGGAAATAATGTTTTTCTGAGATTTCCTCATTACCTTATCAAGACAAACATATGCATTTTCTGCACCAAACTGAAAGGGAACTTCCGTTTTACATTTTTCTCCAAATTCCATCTGCTTCCTCTGGTGAAACACAGGTAGTGACACCTGTCATAGATCATGTTCTCATAAAAAAAAGAAAAAAAAAAGATCAATTTCATAATTCAGCATACTGCAAGTAGAGTGTATTTTCTTCTGATAACTGCAACTCCTCAGATACCTGAGAAGTTACTTTGTGCTTCACTGATATATCTCTCTTCTTCAGCCTGGGGTTGGTATGACCAAAGTGCAGGACCTGGTACTTGGCAGGTTCTGCACTTAGGTCACCACAACCCCATGCAACCTTACAAGCTTGGGCAAGAGTGGCTGGAAAGGTTCATGGCAGAAAAAGACCTGGGGGTGCTGGTGGATGGCTGGCTGAACATGAGCTAGCAGCATGCCCAGGTGGCCGAGAAGGCCAATGGCACCCTGGCCTTTATCAAAACTAGCACATCCAGCAGGACTAGAGAAATGATCATGCCCTTGTAACTCAGCACTGGTGAGTCCACACCTCAAATATTGTGTTTGGTTTTAGTATTAGAAAGACATCAAGATGCTGAAGCAGGTCCAGAGAAGAGCAACAACATTGGCGAAGGGTCTTGAGAATAAGTCTTATGAGGAGTGGTTGAGGGAACTTGGGGTTGTCTAGTCTGGAGAAGAGGAGGCTGAGAGGAGACCTTATTGCTCTCTACAACTACCTAAAAGGAGGTTGTAGTGAGATGGGTGTTGGTCTCTTCTCCCAGGTAACTAGTGATAGGTCAAGAGGAAACAGGCTTAAGTTGTGCCAGGGGAGGTTTAATGGATAATAGGATTTTTTTTTTTTACACTGAGTGGTTAGGTATTGGAACAGGCAGCCCAGGGAGGAGGTGGAATCACCATCCATGAAGGTGTTTAAAAAACGTCTACATGTGGCACTTCAGGACATGGTTTAGTGTTCCTGATAATATTTAGCAGATGGTTGGCTTTGATGATCTTGATGGTCATTTCCAACCTTAATGATTCTATGATTCTTCATGGCATTCCATTAAATAGGAAGTTCCTGTAAAACAGAGTAACATTATCTTGAAAGAAATAAGTATCACACATGGCAGAAATATAACAGTAAAATCTGTATATTAACAGTGAGGATACCCTAACATCTGTCTAGGAATAAGACATTACAGTGGAGGATTTATTTAACCACAAACTATAATCCATGTCACAGCTTTTACTAGAATTTTTATCGTGTAAAATATTTATTTTTATGGATCATTGGTAATCATAACCTACTTGAACTTAATGAACTCAGTTATTTTATATATAATCACATAAAACTTCATTTGAAAAGATGGTGGGAATTTTCCACAAAGTAGAACAAAGAACTCTGTTCCTGCTGCTTGAACACATTTTCAAATATATACAACTGACCTAGAAATAGCTTTCCGATTCTACAGATCTCCCCAAGATCTCCAGAAAAAACATTCAATAAATCATGTGAAGACAACCATTCCATTAGGATGAAAAAAACAAAACCAAAAAACAATTTTGGAGGGGTTTTTGTCTGTACCAAAAGAAAGTACAAGGAAGATAGCGTGAATCCAAGCCTCTTCAGAATAACTAGAAGGCTGGTTTAAGGTACACATCAGAAATCCCACATGTATTTTCCTAGTTACATCCTCAGTTTGGTTTGGGCCAGAATGACACAGAAATAGAAATTCCGCTGTGGACTGGAAAACTCAGTGAAACTGTTAAGAAGTTTTAATTTTGACTTTATCTGATGAAAAACAGTAGTTGAACTTCTACCCAATTCAATTTAACACTATTTACAGTGTAGTGCATCTCCTAAACCAGACCAAATAAAAGTCTCCTATATGAAGATGCTGATCTTAATGCCGTAGCTTAATAAGGTCATTTAGTGTCAGTAGGAACTGCTGCAGTTGTAATGCCTTCCCACCTATTCTTACCACCAAGTTTCACTTAATTCAGATAACTTCCCCAGATTTCACTTTGCACCCAAAAGAATTATAACTGGGCTGGGTGTGGTAGAGATTATATATAGAAACAAGCGGCTGAGGATGTCTGAAGGACAGCATCACCTGACAGGCATCAAATCCCTGCTTTTGTATCCGTATTTGAAGAGTCCCAAACTATTGTTAACAGTGTTAGGGAAAGCAAAGCAACATAAGCAATACACTCAATAGAGTTTCTATATGACTCTGCTTCTGGGAGGAGGCTTATGAATGTGAACATTTTGTTCATTATAAAAAAAAATAATATGGCAAAAAAGTAACTATGGACCTCATCAGAAAAAAATGAAACCTATCTCTTTTTGAACTGATTTTCCATCATTTACATAAAAAGAGTGTTTCAAAGAACATAAACCCAGGTAATTTTTCTTCTTGCGGGAAGTTAAGGAGGAACAAGGAGAATAGAATTACTTTACATCACTGAGAACAAATACTGCTATTTTTGGATGATATACACATAAATATGGATTATTACTTTTGCTACAGTACCTCTAACTGGGCACAAACTTCACCTAGCATCTTCTGTCCATAGCTTTCTAGCAATGCAACCATCTCTTTTAAAGGTTCAAAGAGTTCATCAGCAGTTGTGTGCATCTCCTTTACAGCCAAGAGATGGTTCGTGATGTCTACCAGAACACAATATTCCCCCTAAGTCACTCTCTTTAGATGAGAACAGCTGGACTCTTTAAAGTCCAGCATCTTGTCACTTACAAATTTTTCTAAGTCAGTCAGACTACCAAAGAGAGTAGAGTATGATGACAAACAGAGCAAACGTTCCTTACTGTAATGAATAAACACACAGTAAGCACTATATACTGCTTATGCAGCTTTACAAAATAAATATAGTTATTTATAAAATAAAACCGATACAGTTTTACTATATTATTTGAAGACTTTCTGGGCTTGATCTCCAGAGATGGCAAGTGCTACTATTAAGAATTAACCCAACAGTATGATGCAAGTACAATATCTGGGGGGTGGGGGAAACAAACAACAAAATGACTAAAAAAACCTCAGTAAGATAATAAAACCAAAAAACTTCAATGGGCTAGGTTTGCAGCTACTACATGTAAAAAGACCCCAAACTTAATTAGTCCTTTTGTGCATGTAAGCATGCACACACACACTCCATTTTACCTAACAATAACGAATCTCAGAAGATACTCCTTAAACATCCATCTCCATTTCTTAATGTTTAGCAAGCTCATTTTGAAAGGCTTAATATACCAGCTTCCACAAGATTGAGTCTTCAAAGTTGCTTATTTGAACATAAAGATTTTCATAGATGTCAATCCAGAGCAAGAGAGAAATAAATGTGTATACTCCTCCAATTTTTTCTCCCCTCACTAAATAGCCAAAGACTAGTTGCTTTCTTGCCTGCTCTTTAAACAGATTAACAGCAGGAGTCTGTTGAGAAACTTCATCAGTACAAGGCATCTCTGGATGCTAAACGATGACCAGAGGAATTGCTTCAAACTCCAGACTGGTCCTCCAGCCAGAGAGAGGCATAGCTAGCTAAAGGTCTTCTATACTCCAGGGCTCTGCTGGCAACATTAGCCACTCCCTCCATAATCTCCAGCCTGATTTCAGACAGATCAAACATGTTGTCCATATAATTTTAGGCATCAAAAGAAAAGCTCTCATTTCTGTAAACAAGACAGTAATATCAATTAGTTAAATTTAAATGCAGATGAAAGACTGGAATGCTATCCCTTTTCCCCCAGAAACCTTTAGACAAGATAAACTACAATTCACTCAGTTGTTCCTATTTTGGGTTTACATTCTTTATATGAACACACAAAACGAAACGGAACACATATCCTTTGCAAGTTCTTAAAAGCTGAGTTTTTAATGGATTGTATATAATTCATTTAGTGGGTATTCCCTTACTTGTCTAAGAGTTTAAGTTTCTACTATGTGAAGATTTAAAGACTTCACAACATCCAAGGTGGAAGCCAACAGCACAGGAACAGAGACATAAATATTCAGTTAGTCTAATTTAGCTTTGAGTAAAATGGACTACTTCATTCTGCTGCTCACAGCTGCAGAAGTGGCTGAAAGCATGAATAATCCTTTGGAAATGAACAGGACTATGACTCTAAACTCTGTAACTGAGAGAATAGATGAGGCTCAAGATTTGAAGACAGATGTTATTCAATAAGTTTGCAACTAAAAGTAAAATTCTTGCAGCTTACAATTAATTAGATGCATTATTTCCAAACGCAAGAGAAGCTGTACCTGGTAGTCTTTGAATCCCAGGTATGGTACTACCCTTTTCACTTGGGCAGACACTTGGAAAACATCACCCAGGGGTTCATCTACAAGGTCAAAAAAAAAAAAAAAAAAGAAAAGCCATCACCAGCCCCTTTATCTAGAGAAGGTTTAACTTGAATCTCTGGGCTGCTAAGGATCATTTGTGCCTGAAAAACTGGAGCTGGTTTCAAACTTTCTTCCATGTTCTTCAAAGAGAAGTCTAAAGAACCCATCATGGTGCTATATAAACCATCAACAATGTCACCAACATACTCTGTATAAATCTCCCAAGAGGCTGAGGAGGAATCTGAAGAGCTTTAAATTTCCTTAAATAAGTAAATAAAGAAACAATTGAAACATACTTTAATATATGGTTGTATTGATATGTATCTTCATTCAGTACATTTTTTTTTTAATGATTGATGTATATCTCAAAACAACACACTAATCTTTTGTGTTCTGAGTGTGTTCATGGACAATACTTTCACAAGTATAAGACACTCCTAAATCTCCTTGGAATGACATTTACAGTAGCTAAACTCAACGTAAAGGTATCCCTACATGGAAAAGACTATGTGTCAGCAGAAAACTAGTGTACAAAACAGCAACTTTGATAGGATATTCACCTTTTTTAAGAATATTTCTGCATACTTGTTCTGCATCTCAGTATCAACCCTTGTTACATTTAACTAAATATTAAAAAGATCAAAATAAGGGTATCTTTTAAAATAAATATCAATAGTATAAGCAAAAGCAATAATATAAATAAATTTAGGTCTGAAACTGAGCTAAAAGGTACTCCACATACTAATGCTAAGATTAATGTTGATAACTGACACAAAAATTTGTCACAGTAGACACAAAAGCAAGTCCCTCAATAAAATTAGCAAAAATGAGGCAAAGAGATAAAAAAGCCCCACAATTTTCTTCTGCATTCATGTCTTAAAGTTCTTTGACTCAGTCACTTTATGACATAGCACTTATAACCATGTAACGCAGAAGGTCATATTTAAGAATATTATTTATGAATGTTAAGCAAATTATAAAGTGGTGAATTTAGTTATGTATTGTATATTTTTAATTTCACATATAAAAAAGGAACATTCGCATTTCAAATTAAAATTATTTTGCAATATATCTAGTGCAAGAAAGTGGTTCTGGACAATTTCTCCAGATGCAGAAACTACTTTACCTGAGGGGATCACCAGAACAACACAGCTCAAAGTTATAAAAATGATACAGCAGCACTACCTGGACTGCAGTTTGCCAGTCATTCCCAATCTGACACCTTTTAAAAACAATAATGTTCTTTTCAAATGTTACCCCAGATTATACTCTCTTCTCCCTATTTGTCTTCAAACATCAATATTAAAAAACTTCTTTGAATTTTGTGCAATTACACAAATAATTGAACAAAACCATACAAGTGACCAAGTATTAATAGACAAATATTTAACACCATATCAAATACAGCTCATTTTGCTATTATCTTAAAAAGATGATGGATTTAAACTACCTTCTTGCAGCATTTTGTATATTTTATATACAAAGTATATATCTTTGAATATTTCTGCTTTGTCATCCAGGTATAATAGAGCTGCTTCTTTACCCTTTACCCTGAAAAGGACAGAATGTTCCACCCCAGTGTTCATAATTCCCTGGGTTGATCTAATGTCATCCTTCAATTGCTGAATGCTCTGCTCCAAATCACAGACTGATGTTTTCAACTGTTTGATGCAGTCCCAGCAGGCTGTCGCCTGCCACATACATATTTCTTCTGCTTCTTGCAGCTGGTCATCAATAGTTCTCAGCTCTTTTTCAGTCAGAGGATAGTCTGTATTCATCTGTTTTACAGCTGAGAGACGAGTTCAAAGTTTCCAATACACTGTCCATGGGAAAGACATGCATAGGATAAAATCCCTTGAAACTCTCACATATGATACTATACGCTTTGCTGGGCAGAACAGCTATTTGAGGAGGTCTGTTGACTATGAAAGGGAAACCATGAAGACCTTGAATGTCTTAAAAAAGAGCAGGCTGCTGAGTAGAAGGTAACCTATAGGAAGGAAACTGGATCCACAGCCTGGAAGATCCAGGCTGGCAGCACCTCCAGGTATCCAACAAGCCTCAGCTGTGGCCAGCACTGCAGCTGAAGCATAAACTGTGGTGGGATGCTGTTAAACAGAGATGCTGTATTTCCTTTCAACAGGATAGTTAGAGCCATGCATATGCTCTCACATAGGCACACAAGTTGCAAGGGTGGGGCAAAAACCAAAAAGCCAAAGCACACATTGCTACCATAGCCCACCAACACAAACCTTTAAAAAAGACTGTTCCTTTTCTCATTCTGTTGAAGCAGAATCTGGAAGGATGGGTTGATTCAACATCAAGAGATATTTCACCTCTCTCAATAAAAGTACTAGCTAAAAGCAGCAGTTTAGCTTATATTTATCATTTCAGAAGCCTCAACACAATGACTTCTTGTTTACTTTTTATTTAATCTCAGATACAAAGGCATTAGAATTTCTATTTGATGACTAGAATATACAGGAAACATCTTTTAATTAGTATTCAACAATTTAAGATCTTTTAAAAAAAATCTGATAATTTAAAGGATCACTGCATTTTACAGGGTAAAGAGCTAACTGTCTTTATTATATTCCTTCATGGGTCTCTGGGGAAACCATTTACTACTGTACTGACCTCCTTCTCTGTTTAAAGTAAGAGCTATCCCCCGAGCACATATAGAGCAAATAGATTTCCCACCTGGAAAACAAAGACATCAAAGTAAGATTAAAGATTTACTTATATCTTAGAATATTACTGTCATTTTATGACTATGACATCAAGGAAAAAGATCAGATACAGATTTGACTGCAGTTATACATACTACCTTAGGATCAAAACTCAAACTAAGGAGGCCATTCTGAGGGTTACGCTTAACTAGATGGTGGTCTAAATTGAAGTCACAGATTTTATCCATATGAAATTTCCATTCACAGGAGGTCTGATTTCCATATTAGTCAAGGAATTTCAACATCTCCACATATCTGAGATAAAAGCAGCCTCTGGACTTTAAGACTCTGCAAGGAAAAAACCCACACCTAATCAGTTTTCTTCATTTAATTACAGCAATTCACTCCTTAGATGGAGTTCTGTCTCTGCTGGCCACTTGTAAAATAGCCATATTCTTACTGAATTGAACAAGAGGAGAAAAGATGCATAAAGCAAGAAGTGACAATGCTGAGAACAGTAAAATTCTGGGAGAAGGATGGTATTTTCCTGCTGTATCTTAGTAGATATGTCAGTGGTCAATAGTTGGAATGGTTGTTAGTATTTTAATTCCAGTGGATCTAATTCTCTTACAAGGGCTTTCCATCCTTTGTACTATCACCTGAAAGCATATTTATCAAAGGATCAGAAGAGGGAGAGATGGGGCACAATTTTCACATAGCTTAGGATGTCTAGATCTCAGATACCTTTGACGGATTTGTCATTACAGAACAATAATACTGTTTACATGGGGTTTGTTAGTGTTGTCCCCCTTGGACACTGGCCATTGAAGACAAGAACTTGACTCTCATGATCCCTCAGCTTTATACTGAATCCTTTGCTGCTCCCTCCCATTTATACTGAATGAAATCCCTCACTGGTCAGTTTAGGGTCACTTATTCTGGCCGCTCCTCCCCACAAGTGCAGCCTCTTACTTTCTACACCCCCAGTGCGGTACACAAGATTTAGCAGTGACGTTGCTCCTGCACAGGAGCAAGCATAAGCAAGAGCCTTTCTGCACACCGAACATTGCTAGTAACACTAAGCATCAAGCATCATCACTGCGAGAAACAGGCACTATCTGCAACAATCTGCCATTAATTTCAGACAGCGCAGTTAGAAGAGATTGACTTGAAAAGTAAAATCACTGAACAGAATTAGTTCTGTTCTGACTCAAACCAGAACACGTGCTGATAAACAGAGTACGTATTTACAAATATGCACTTAAATTGGTCTAAAAACATGAATTCCATAATCCTAAAGAATGACAGATTAGCTTAGATCCTAGAGAGTATGGAACTAGGTTTTTCTGATCCCTGCACTCTAGATACTTTCTAAAATCCTACCCTGCATATTTCCAACCTGTGTGTTTTCTTCCCCTTTTCCAGATATATTCTCTCTTATAAGTCAGTAGCCTTTTCCTTCGGTGTCTCGCACAAATTCAAAGTCTTAATTGTATGTCAATGTTGTGGGGTTTTTTGAGTGGGAAAAATAAAAGCCTACTGTTGTAAGTAGCAGCACTACTCTTGTACCAGACAAGATACAAGCAGAAGTGTCTTATCAAAGGATAAGTTGACTTCCATTCTCCTTGCTGTTATTTGAAGTTATAAGTTATCTGCCTTTTGAAAGAGTAGATTTCATACTGTACTAGCTGAATTCATTGAGAAATAAGTTTGGAAAGAAACAGGGTAAAGGCCAGATTTAAATGCAAGATACTCTTAACTGCTGACAATGCCAAAAACAACACCCTAAGAAAAAATTCATTTACTCAAAATTTGTAGTTGTGTTAATTATTACTAATACTTACCACAACTCATTTACACTATTTTGACACAGTTTAAGTGTGATGTATACAAGGTCATAAAAACGTATGTCTAGAAGAGACTTCAAGAGTAATTAGCCTGTGTTTCTGCTTCAAGACAAGGTTTGCTATACCTATGCCATTTCCAAGAAATGTTATTCTAGCTCTCCCTGAAAAATCTTTCAGTAATGGAGAGCCTGTCACCAACCCTCAAAAACTATTCTAGTGATTCATCATGCTTGGCATAAAGTGGTTTTCCCAATCATCAGACTTGAAACTTATACACTTTAAATTAAGTTCATCATGTTCTGGATATAGAGAATAGACTGTTTCCTTCCTGTATGCAGAAGTCTTTAATGTGTTTGTATCTCTTGTATCTCTTCTCTGTCTTCTCTTCTTCAGATTCAATAACTATCAACAGATCCCCTTTTCTGAAACATAATCCTCATACATGAACACAAAACTGCATTGGAGGCCTTATCAAGGGTGATTAAAATGTGAGATCTCTCCTTGTGCCTTTCAGCACAATCACCCATTTGAATATCTTATATACATACTTCTTTCTTATTAATGTGCCATCGCTTACTCAGGTTCTGCATAGAACAATTTCTAAATTGTATTTTGAAGAACTGTTTCTAATCACTTGTTCCCTTAAGATTAATATACTACTGCAGAAAGATGCTCCAACTACCCAGACTAACTATATACTAAACTGGATTGAGAGCCTGGACACACCTGCCATCCCTGATATTCTCCATGCACTTCTGTAGTCCAGTGCAAATACAGAGTATTAGTGAGCAGGGAATCTCTCTATTGCTTTGAATTACATCTTAGATCTGGCCTTAGCTATGGACTAACTTGTGGAAAGAATCTGTATTCAGAATAGCATAAAAAATAATAGAATCAAAGAACTCTGATTCCACAGCTGAAATGCACGTTAGTCAGTATTCCAAGGCATTCAATTCACAAATAACTTAACTAGATATAAAGTACTATTTAAGCAATGCACAAAACTGTTTTTCTAATAATAAATGAGGAAGTTTCGTGGGTATAGGTACTGATCTTGAACACAGACTCTAACCCTGAACAGTCATGAACTCCTACATAGAGATCTGAGGCAAGGCATTTATTGGCGTGCAGGGTTTTGTCTTCAAATTCAGTATAATCATCTTCAAACTCTTGTAATGTTAAAAAAAAAAATTATAAAATATATACCTTCCCAATGGGAAGAAAGTTCACGGTCAGCATATGGTTGTGCTAAACCCATAGTTCACCTCTATCACTGCACAAACTTTTTGTATTTCAGGTTTTTTAGTGCAATTTTAACAGATAGCACTGATCAATGCTCATCAAACAGTGATGCTTTTGGTTTGGTTTTCTTTTTTTTTTTTTCCTTTACAGAAACCAAGTTAACAACTGAAGCACCTACTTAGCAATACAGATAATTTTTAAGTAAGAGTGGGATATCTATACACATGTACCAGTGCAAGAACAATACATGTGTGTACTAGTGATATAGATATTAAAGGAAAGCAAATTACTACAGTATTTTATTTAGGAAGCTTGCTAGGAGGGATAGCGATCTATGCCAGTATCTCTCTACTTTTATGCTGTTTCATCCTGTTAACCCTCCCATTAAAGAACATCAAGTTTTTACAAAAACAAATTATCTCTGTATATTATCATTATGTAGGTTATTATGAGCAAACTTCAGCTACTCAAATACTTGAAGTCAACTCACTAAGTAAACAATATCTTTTGACTCTGACTCATTGTTACATTTAGATTATCTTAAGAATTCGCAGCTACCACTTGTATTAGGCAACAGAACAACAGTCATTTTCTATAGGACATCTGTGCTCTCTTAATAACATAATTAACCATGTTCACAGATGAAGACTTTTGGATAAAATAATACTAGAGCAGAAAATACAGGTGCATATTAATGAAAGATCATGCTCTCTAAAGGGAGAGCTCCAGTACCTTCTTGCTTTATCCTGTTAGCAACAAAACCTGTAACACGTACACATAAAGCTACAATTGTTCCTTTGTTAAAAATCTTAACTATTGATCATCTCTGAGAAAATATTTTTTTTTCTTTGCAGCTTGACTGCATCTCTTTTCTGTTGCAAGATGCTTGATAAATAAATAGAAGCACCAGTAACCAAGGTGGACATTTAAATAAAATCCTGTATCTTTGGAAAGGCATATCAAATTAATTTATTTAATGATCTTCTTCCTTTCTAACACATGTCGTTCCCCCCCCCCAAAGCATTTTTTGTTTGTTCATGCTGGTTGTAGGGTTTTTTTGAACACACTGCACAAGCTCACACACATATACCCAAAACACATTACAGGATGAACTACATGCGCTTGTCTATAGCAAACAAAGAAATTCAGATTTTGTTGTGTGACAGAATCACAGAATGGTAGAGGCTGGAAGGGACCTCTGAAGATCATCTAGTCCAACCACACTGCCAAAGCAGGTTTATCTAGAGCAGGTTGCACAGGAACACACCCAGGTGGGTTTTGAAGGTCTCTAGAAAAGGAGACTCCACAACATGTCTGGGCAGCCTGTTCCAGTGCTCTGTCACCCTCAAAGTAAAGAAGTTCTTCCTTAAGTTTAGGTGGAAGTTTCTGTGCTCTCGTTTGTGCCTGTTGTCCCTTGTCCTAACCATATTATATATTTAAAAACCATATATGTAACACAAAGAATCCATTTAGAACATCAGTCTGAGAAGCATACACCTGTGACCTGAAAAGCTAAGCATCATTTGGTCCTCTTCAGAGTCAGAACCCTCAGCCACACCACAAACCAGATCATTGCTCTGTTCTTGGTTTCAAGCAACTCCATCTACATATTAACCAAACACCACATATTGCCTATCTAGAAGCATGTAAAACTTGTTCTTGGAAATATGCGGACATTATTTATATATCATACGCTGAATAGCATGAACCTTTAAGCTTCTCACTGCCAAATTAGCTGTAAGGTGATAACTATTGTTTGATAAAGCTCCTGATTAGTATTGTCAAACCCAAAGGCAAGTCATTTCCAAAGAACCTGGAAAAAAGTATTTTAGTGATGACAGTAAAAACAGCATAGTAATTGGTGCTTGGCATTCCACTTTACTTCTGTCAACACTAAGCCTGGATACATGAGTAAGACTTGGTCAAATCTGAAAACTAATACTCATTCACTATGTTTTACTTGGCAATAAGCTGGAAAGTTAGCAAACTTACAACGCAGAATGATCATTCAGAAGCATGCTATAAAACGTTGCTTTTGTTCTAAATCAGCCAAGTCACTAAGGAAGGACTCACTGCCTCAACAATGGATTAGCTCAAACCATCTTACAATCTATGTCTGGCCAAATATGATAATTGCTGTACTTTACCTAGCAGCTCAAAACCGTTATTCAAGTGTCTCATCACCATTTACATACTGAAAATGCAGGGAATCCCTCACAGAAGTAAAGGCAAAACCAGGAAAACTACATACAGACCTGAGAAGGGGCATCATGAAACCACATCTCCTGCAGACAAGATGTTTCAGAGGATCCTGCTGCCTAAATAAAATCATATGGGATTTCATCAGGAACAATGAAATTTAGAATGTACTGAGTCCTGACCTTAAGACATGGGAAGTTTTGCTATGGATTTTAAAGCAGTACCAGGATTTTACCTCAAAGACATTAACAATTTCGCAAAGCTTCTGCATGAATTAAACCTGTGTTATTCATTTAGTCCAAATCCGGTTTATGACCATTCCTCTAGGTTTTTAATTATCTAGATTAAACCCCATGTTTGCAAGAAATATCAGTGTACATACAAACAGAATATACTTCCTACAGCATCTAATAGAATAGAAAATATCTATAGTCTTCTAACAACTACATTATTATTAATACATACTATTTCAATAACAATGTAAATATTTGGGTTTGTTTCAGAAAATTGGCCTGTTAAAATAACACTTTACCCAAAATAGGTGTTCCTTGCACATGCAGTGCTCTCTCTCCTTAATGCACTGCCAAAAATACCACACATCAGGTCTGAGCTCCCAAAGGCAAGCAAAGTTTATACCCACAGGGAGGCTGATCCCCCCTCCTCATTCTCTGCATCAGCAAAAATCAGTACAGCTTGTGGGTACACAGGTGTCAGGAGCATCAGGAAATAACGTCAGGGACGTAGCTAGGAGACAGCTGGCCTGAGGATTTCAGGAGGAGGGGGAATGGGCGGGTGTAAGTTTAAAAAAACCAAAACAAACAAACAAGACAAACACACCCCAAAACAAACAAACAAAACCACAAAAACAAACCCCAACCACACCACAACAAACAACAACCAAACAAAAAAAGAAACCAAACACCCTCAAAAAAAAAGTCAAAAAAACCCCACAAGTCCCAAAAACCAATAGGTCATCCAATAGAGAAGGCAAATTTCATTTAAATTAAGTTCAGTCAGCAAAGAGATTATAAAAAGTATGTTTTTCATGTAGATAGATTATTTGGGGTGAATGAATCCTGCTTGTGATGGTGACCTTTTGTATCAGGTCGACAAAGAGTCATCACAGAGCACTCATTACATCTGCAGCTGGTACTGCAACTGCCTTACCTCCCCTGGCTTGGGCACACACATGCAAGGAGGCAGACCTGGTTTTGCCACCTCCTCACTTTAATACCTGCTCCCTCTCAAAGACAGTGCCCTGCTTCACAGAGCTGCAGGGTAAAAAAGAAGAAAGCAAATCTGGCAGCTGTTGTGCCAGGTGGAGTAGCCAGTAGAACAGCCCAGTGCTGGGCTACTCACTGGGAACCTCTGTTCTCCACCCTGCACAGGGCTGCCCTATGCAAACCTGGGCAGCTGGGACCAAAACCCACCCTGAAGGCAGCCAGCTGTAGCCAGCAAAGCCAGCTACATAACATGATAGGGTGCTTCTTTATTTGAATTCATGTTAGAAGTGGATTAAATACTTCAGAAAACATAATTTTCAAAATTAACAGACACTTATAGCTATTTATTAACACCAAAATTCTGAAAGTGATATAAAAAAAGCATCTTCCAAGAAAACAGTAATAGACATAAACAATAATCTGGTTTATCAGATATACGTACCATGATTGTTAGTGAGTATGGTGTTAAGAATTATTTTAGCTATTACTGCAAGACGTTGCTCCATACCACCATTTTAAAAACCCTCTCTACTTTTCAAGTAGATCAACTGATTTACTATTTACACCAGAAGAGCACATAAATTACATCCTAACACTCAGGGGAAAAAAGCTTACAGACCTGTCAGTTCTGCATACTGTATGTCAATAATTAACATTGTTGGGGTTTTTTTAATTTTGGCAGTGTTGGTGGAAGATTTTGTTTCACTTTATCCACATTTATTTTATTCACTCAAATTCTTTGTCAAGAGCTACCTGAATGCTTCTCCACATGTGGCACTTCTAATTTAGTCATCTGATCTGAAGAAAGCATCCAGAAATCTTAAGAAAATTAATTTCTGGTTTAAAGGAAAAGTAGCAGACACCGAACCCACCTGTGTTGGAAGCCTCTCTCATGCCTAGTTCCATTATCACTATAAAATACCCAGTTTAACAACTTCCAAGTTCACAGATACTTTTAAAGAAAAAAGAAATAACAGCACAAATGCCTATGTGCAGGATGCAGTACTACCACATTACTGTAATCAGAAGGACTGTATGTTCTCTTTCCAAAAAAAAAAAAAAAAAAAAAATCACAGCTTCCTAGAAACCCTTCATTCTGCAGACCTGCTTGCTTAAAATTTTCCCCTGGATTCCCCCCAGCTCCAGCTTTTTCAGGTTTTGAAATTGCAACACATGAATGAATATTTCCTAGATCAAATGAATAAAAAAATAATACACCTCTTAAAAAAAAAAAAGTAACAAACCTAATGTTTGAGATGGGTTTTTTTTTGCCTCATTTGTCCTTCCCCCTTATGGTTTGGCAGAATGAGAAGTTAAAAACTGTGTCATTTTAAATAATTAAAAAAACCAAAACACCACAAAGTGGAGGAGCAACAGGTAATTCCAACAAGGTTTTATCCTGGTTAAGTCACTTATAGGATTAAAACACAAGTGGAAATTAATGTTCCATAGAACATAGAAATTTAATCTGATAAAATTAAGATGGAGTTAAGTTAAAAAAAGCCTAGGTAAAAATGAGCAAGTACTACTGAACATACTTTCGTGTATAAACACGATTTATTTTCATAACACAATATGTTGCTATGAAAATTAAACAAGTCTTTGTTATTGGTGTACTGTATATCAACTAACATTTATTTATTAGGTGCTTATGTGGTTTACCACCTTTACTTGAAGCTCCCAGGTCAATAAGCAGATTGCAAATCTCCTGCAGCAGAACTACTATTTGTGCAGGCAAGCTGTAGGACTGAGTGGCTCCATATCAGGCAGATGATGTGAAATAAAGATGGGATTAAATTATGGACCTTTGTGAATTTCATCTCCCAAGAGATGAATATATTTTTTCCAGTGGTCTGAGATAGAGATCAGTATCTTGGGCTTTACAAGTTCTGTAAAAATATAAAAAAGAAAAATGTTACAGTTTAAGAAGTTACATTTCCAAACTAATGTAGCCTCAATAAGGAATGTAAAGTCATCCTTTAAATAAATAAAGGATATGTAGTTTTTAGTGGCATGTTACAGCCAAAGATTGCTCATGAAGTTGCACAGAGGTTCATCAAGTGACTAGGATGGTTTTCATTCCACTTCTGGTAGTTAAGGATGCTTGACATCTTACTATAACCAGTCTGTTCTTCTGACTGCTGCCAACAAGACTGAAAAGCAGAAATCACTGGAGATGCCTAGGTCATGGCAATGTGAAATTCTACCTTGGAATGAAAGAAAAAATAAGTCTGAAGTCTGCCAGGGAGTGTATGTTAAACAAGCCAGGTCTGATCACGAGGACAAATGATAATCAGTTAATACTCCTGACTAATCTGGCACCAAGAGACAAGTATCACTGACATTCTATAAGGGCTGTGTGCCCCACTGCACAGCTTACCATTTCTCAAAGGGGAAAAGGACTCCACATTTTCTTCAAGATGAAGAAAACAACAAACACCAACAAATTAGTTCTTTTCAAAGACTAGAAGCTTGTGCCTTCAGCACAGGTGTGCTCTGGGCTGCTCTGGAAAGGGATGACCTGGGAAGGATTCAGACTCATACAAGCAGGTTGGTTTGGTCTCTGTTCTACATGAAGTTTGTTCTTTTACTGCTCAAAACTTTCATGAAAGTTGTAGAGCAATGGCAGCCTCTACAAGTGGCAAGGTCCTGCTGAATAACATCTATCCATTGCCTGCTGGGTACTCCACACTTCTCTGGCATCAAAAATTCAGAAGATACCTGGAAATTTTTACACTCTGTCACTGTAGACTATTTGCTAACTAAAGGCACCTGATGAACTCTAGAAGTTTCAATCTTTTCTTCTAGTCACATACATCAACAGAAAAACTGTTTAAATATATTTCAATTCACTAATACAAAATTATCACCTCCATCAAGAAACCAAAATTTTAACACTAGGATTAAAAAAAAAAGTTAATGTGTGAGTAATTTAAGGTTTTATTTCAAAACTTTAACAGAGATCTATAACCATTAATAAAGTAGGTAAGACAGTGTTTATGCATATAAGCTGTTTACAGAACTAGTATCTCCTAAACTGAATAACATTATAGAAGAAGCTGGCATTTTACAACCCATATAATCAATTATTATTGCATAATAATTTATATTCCATTAGTTTATTTTCATATTCAAATTGTATATTAGCGATATATTTCTTTATAAAATTGTATATTAGCTAAATATTTCTTTATTTCTAACTGCCTTATTTAATTTCTTTTAGCAGTAACTTTTATCTATCTACAGATCTACTACAGCTAAAGAATCAAAAATGATACTGAAAAATATGCACATATTAATTGATTTTGCTACTGCCATCTCAGCACACAAAGGAGCTTGATTTAATACATGCATGCCCCTGCAGGCCTACTATATCTCACCATCATGACTTACACTGTTATGTCAAGGCAAATTATGGATCATTCCATAACACACACACACATAACCACAGACAAAATATATATTTGATTCACCCTGTGCTTACTATCTTCTAGTTCCTTTAAAAAGTCCTGAGAAGCAGGATAATAGCTGCTTGCTTTGGCTTTTAAGATCTTAATCATTTCTTTGATCAACAAGACTCAGAAGATATAATTTAACAAAGGACAAAGAAAGCAATTAAAGATCATGGTCACCTGTCAAAAGATTATAAAAGAGAACTCAAGCAACTTACAGGTGCACTCAGAGAAATAGTGAATTATATGCCTCAATTCTACTAGCAGATAAAGACTGATCCATGCCAGCTGAAACGCATGAAAAGGCCCCAAAAGCTTTCCGTGGGTAATGAACTGGGCTATTCATAATGTTCACTTACCTGACATCACAACATCACTAGTAACAAGTAGGGAAGAAGCAGAGAATTAAACACAGTTCACAATATTTAATATTTGGCAAGTAAATAACCTTGCATATCTTTTTCAATTAAAGAGAGTTGTTTCACTTGTAACAAGCTATTATTACTACCGTTAAACAATAGTACAAGTTTCATAGCCAAATTTGGCAATAATTCCCTGAATATAACCTTTATTCTCAAGCTCATTTTCACCAGAGTTTGAGAAGTTCCATTGGAAGAAGTTTAGAAAAGATGGACAAGAACAAAAACACTTCTTACAGCTACATAGCCCTTCATCACTAATTCTCACCATCTTCTCATGTTTAACTGTCTTTCTTTGGTAATTTATGCAAAGCCTAATTACTTTGGGAAATCACAATAAGCTCCTTGCAAAAATAAAACAACAAAAAATAATTTTGGTGTCTCATTTTTCAGAGTGCATGGAGAAAGGCAAAACAAAAGAAGCTCTCCTTGATGTTTACAAATACCTGAAATGACTTACTGGCTTATTTATATATAAGGACTGTCTTTTCTTGCTTTCTAGAAAAGTGCACCTCAGTTTGGGGGTCTGGATAAAGGCCATGAAAAGGAGATTCAGCAGAAGCCCTATTCACAGTGTCATTGATCTGATGTGACCACCTATTAACCACTGATTCAATGGCACATAGTACTTCCCTGGAATTAAGACCTTGCCTGTGAAATACAAAAAACCAGCCCCTAAATTTCAAATCAAGTACAGCACTGTGACAGTACAGAGCTCTTCTCACCCCACTACCCTTTACATTTAAGGATGAACAAGAATGAAATTTCAAATTTAGTTCTGATGTGAAGAAAACTTAAACAACAAAACAAAACAAAACAACAGAGTTAAAAAGGTGTATTGGGTGTGACCGAGCTGGAGTTAATTTTCTCCTTAGCAGCCCTCCCAGTGCCCTGCTTTGCATTGAGAGCTGGAAAGGTGCGGATAACACACCCGTGTTGTGGCTACTGCTGGGCAGGGCTCGCACAGCACCAAGGCTGGTTTTCAACATTGCCCCTGCAGTGGGATGGAGTGGACAAGGTCCTGGGAGGGAACACAACTAGGGCAGCTGATCCAAACTGACCAAAGGGATATTCCATACCGTATGTCATCAGCTCAACAAGAAAAGCTAGAAAATGGAGGGGGGAGCGGGAACATCAGTTTATCCTCCAGAGCAACCTCTACATCTTTGGAGCCCTACGTCCCAAAAAGGGGCCAGACATCACCTGCTGATGGGAAGTACAGACTAAATCTTTGGGTTTTCTGCTTCCATGCCCACAGCCTTGCTTTCATTTTCATTAAACTGCCTTTATCTTAACCTATGAATTTCATCTTATTTTCTTCCCCCTGGTCCAGCTGAGAGGAGGAGAGAGGGAGTAACAGAGTGTCTTCGTGATCATCTGGCATCCAGCCAAGGTCAAACCACCACAAAAGGTTTTTTATGAAGACACAGATCACACTTTGTCATATTTACTGATCAAAACCATGGCCAAACACCCTCTCAGAATTTACTGAGAATAGATCTTTTGAGCATTTGCTTTCAATTATTCCAGATGTGAAGAATCTGCATTTTACTGTTTAATTTTCTAATAAGCAACTTATATGGTAACTTGGTGTTTGAATGAATGCTGATAGTTAACAAAAATATTAAACAGATTTAACATTTTTATGACACTTTACCAGTGTTTACAAAAAGAGGGACTAATAAAGCAAAGCATTTTAAGAAAATATTAATGAAACACTAAAGTTTATATTCTCCCTTTCATATACTATTTTTTCTCCTTCGGTCCTTTCATTTAAACTAATTAATCTCTTCTACCTCAGTTATAGCTTCACTTGTACACTGGCACACCTGCTTCAGTGCCATAACATACAGCAAGGAGCTGACCCTGAACAGAGCTTTCAAAGTCATTTATTATTGACAGCATTATAAGTCTTCACTTATCCAACAACGGATTATCAATCATCTCTTTACACAGTCAGTACTAAAGTGAAATCAAGCCTTTGGTTTACTTAAACTCTGAGTTCTCTGGGACATAGCTCATATTATTGCTGTTTCTATAGGTAACAGATGCACATCCTAACAATTAGTGGTATGTTCTTTTTTGATTCCATCCATTAAGAATAATACCAAGCTCATCAAAAACAATGACACACCGTGTATAGTAAGAGTTCAATTCACATTAAACAGTCATAGAACGGTAGGGATTGGAAGGCAACTCTGGAGATCACCGAGTCCAGCCAGCACAGGATCACCATGGCAGGTGACACAAACATATCCAGGAGGGTTTTGAAAGTCTCCAAAGCAGGAGACTCCACAATCTCTCTGGGCAGCCTGTTCCAGTGCTCTGTCACCCTCACAGTAAGGAAGTTTTTCCTCATGTTGAGGTGGAACTTCCTGTGTTCCAGCTTGTGACCATTACCTCTCATCCTATCACAGGGCACCACTAAAAAGAAACTGTCCCCTTATACTTGACAACTACCCTTCAGATATTTGTAAACATTCATAAGATCCCCTCTCAGTCTTCTCTTTTCCAGGCTAAACAGCCCCGGGGCTTTCAGCCTTTCCTCAAAAGAGAGATGTTCCAGTCCCTTAATCACTTTCACAGCCCTTTATTTGACCCTCTCTAGTATTTCCCTGTCCCTCTTGAACTGGAGAGACTACAACTGGACACAATACTCCATATATGGTCTCAAAAGGGCAGAGTGTAGGGGGAGGAGAACCTCCCTCAACCTGCTGGACACACACTTCTTTATGCACCCCAGTCAAGGCAACAGAGAAGTGCAACCTATGAAAACACATTTAAAAGGTAATTCAACAGAATAAATTTATTTTGTACTCTGGAAACATAGCTTCATGTGACTCCAAATTCTGGTGATAACTTCTTAATCCTACAAACAGTTTAAGTCTTACCTTTGAAATTGATAAACCCAAAATATAAATTCCTGGAAATTCATGCTTTCATATGGCAAAGTAATTGCAGTGTTTAAACTATATTAATTTCACAGAAAATACTTTAAATCACCCTTTAAATATTAAAAAAATGGAGTAATAAAAATTATTTTATTTGTAACACTAAGCATTTAATTACTTCCTTGCTAATTCAATTTACTACCAGTTTACACCTGAGATTAAAATAAAACAAAAAAATCACCATATTTTTTTCCTCCCCATGCTGTATAAGTCTCACAGCAGTCTATCCTTATTTTCAAAATGTATTTGATGCAAGTCAGTCTCTGCTGCAATTACAGGAATGGGAAGATGGGTTCTTCCTGTCATCAGTCCTTTGATAAATTGTGTTTTATTTTTCACAATTGCCATATGATGCTCCATATCTTAAAAAAATGCAACATGGCAGGACTGTATGGTTTTCCTTATTGCTTAGGAAAGGAGAAGAAAAAAAAAGAAAAAAGAAAGGGAAGGAAAAAAAAAAAAAAAAGACCCAGAGGCAAAGCAGGAGAAGTAACATTACAAATCAGTAATAACATTACCTTGGCTATTGGTGACATACTGTAAACTGCTTCTTTCAATCCAAGAAGAATAAGATAGTCATTAGTTTGAGAAGTGTGCCTTGGATTATCTGAATCAAAATCATCTTTATGTTTTCTTTTTCTATCCAGCTAAATACGTACTTGAAATTCTCAAACTGTGTTGAAGATGGAAATTATGTCTGGGGACAGTATTACTTCTCAGTCAACTGAAAATTACTATTGAGCAGTTTCAGAAACACAGAAGTAGTTCGCAGCACTTTTATCACCTCTCTCCTTCTTTCAAAATGTAGAAACAGATGGGGGAGAGGGAAGCAGACATAGTTCTATATCCCCCACACCCAGTATTTTCCCAACAGGAGAAACAAATCCTCTTAGAATAACAAAGACCCTCCTTTTTCTGGTTTAATAGACACTAATAAATAATCAAAATATTTTATTGCCAAATGTCAAAATCAACAAGTAACCTTTGAGTTACATAATTTGAGGGGATGGACCCTTGCTAAGAACTCAGTTTTAGGGCCTAGTGCAGCTAAAAAAGTGCCGCAAGATCCACACCATGTCACATTTATTCCTCTGTGCCAGAGTGATTCATACACAAGAAACTGAAAAATAACAGAAAGGGAAGCAATAAAGAAAATAGTGATGCAAGTCTGCTCTTGCTCAAGTAGTTACAAACTTGCAGTTCACTTTTAGAGTTCAGCTTTGCTTGTTTTGATAGTGAAGACACAAATAGCACAACAGCAGTCGCAGTATACCTGTTGCTTTGCAATTATTACTCAACTGTGATGTGTAAGCAAGGGGCCAAAATTACAAGCCAGAGAAGCTTGGATGAGCAGCACAGTGCTTCTGTCTTAACAATCATGCCTCTCCCAAGAGCTTATTAGGTCCTGAGAGACTGACACAGGGTTTCTTCAGCACTTTGAAGCTCACACTCTATCCAAGCCTGCACCTGAGCACCCCTAGATGCTTCAGAGCAGCTGAGGCCAGAGCCCTGCTCCTTCCTTCCCTCCTAAAAGCCTTCCTGAGATCTGTCACTTGGGCTAGTTCCCATTTCATCCATGAAGAGGGCAAATGCTCCCTAATGACTTGTAAGGCAGGCAATTTAATGGGTTCATCTGTGGCTTTAGGAAGGAACTTACTCTCCCTTAACCAAACAAAATGCTTAAACTTCCCAAACTCCATAAATCTGGTAGGGTTTAGGTTTGCTCCAGTACAGAAAAGAGGAGTAAAACTGACATTTGCGGGGGGTGGGTTGGTTAATCTTCTGTTGTTTAATCTTGTGTTGTTTAAAACTGAAGTCAAGAGTATGAGATGGTACTGGAGTTTAGAGGTTAGATTTAAATATCAAGGCTATAAATGAAACTGCTTGCGTATATACTGAACAGGCATTAAATTCAATATCTCTAACTTTTTTTTATGGAGTCTCATTTTCAAAAGGTTTTAAAATACTTCTAAGCATTTATTTCTGAATCTTTTGCCCTTTTTTTTAATAACAGATGAACAACACATGGAAACTGGCAGTTATGAGATATTTAAGTTAAAGCTTTACCATGTGCTACTGATGATAAATTTTGGCTTCTCTCTACAGAATATGCTAGTTAAATAAACAGGCACAAAAGTGCTACAGATACTGTTTGACAACCACATCTTAGATATTTGTTTCCATAATAAACCAAAGGGGAAATACTCCCATTCTCATATTTGTTTCCATAATAAACCAAAGGGGAAATACTCCCTTTCTCATATTTGTTTCCATAATAATCCAAAGGAGAAATACTCCCATTCTCATTCTAAGCAGATATACCCAAGGCAGCTGAATGCCTATATCAGCTTTCATAAAAATTGGCTTCCTTAATAAGCACAGATTTAGCAACAAACTTTGTTGTCAACTTCCTCTTTTTATGCTAGTCACAATTTGCTCTCACTCTTTTTCTCTTCCTTACTAAACCTTTAAAAAAAAAACAAAAAAAAAAAAAAACCAAAACCAAACACTTTTCCAGACTGCCCAACAGTGGATTTCAGATGAATTCAGGTTGCCCTGTGTGAAATCCTTCTCCTTTGAAGTTGATGGGAGTTTTGTCATGAGCTTCCATAAAGAAGAGATTTCCTTCTCTGCAGGAGAGTTGCAGTTCTATCCCTGCCCCTATTCATAACCACTGTCTCTCAAGATCAAACCACAGAGATAATGACCATCCTGAAATCTGAATGCTGCTAACAAAGTATAGGAAGATGAAAACTGTTCTTTCTGCCATTGCCATCAGTATTTATACACAGTATCTGTAATACATAAACAGCATACATTTATTTCCTTCTTGAAACATCATTTTTTCACTGAAATGCAGTATTAACAACTAAAACTCTTATCTGAAACTTGTTTGGCTCCTGTTCTTAATTTGGGGCTCCTGAATCCCAGCTACAGACATGAACCACTATATTGGTCTTTTCCTCAATTCAAAATTTGGTCCTGTATCTGTAATTACAAAAATTTACTAAGAACTAGAGTATTTCCACTTAACACGTTATTTTGATGAGATAATGTTTATCAAGATTTGTTGCAGAGGTAGGAGTCCCCCTCTACTTTTTCTTTGAGATATTCACATGCTCTCAGCTACACTTCAAAAGGAAGAAACATTTCATGTTATTCCCATAACTTTTACAAGACAATAAACAAAACAACCCTCCAAACATTTTGTATCCAGCCCTAATTCTGTCTACTACACAGTGCTGTTAATAAAGCAAGAGGTTTCTATGCAACTTTAAGACGTGTACACTAAAAGAAATTGCACATATATCAATTTAAATACTTATGCCTCATTCTTTAAGAAAATCTCATGTAAGTACTTATTTTATAGCTTAATCCAAATAACTCTTTTAAGACAAGATTGTATACAAATCTCTTCTGATTTACATTTCAGAAGCAGCACAATCTTGGGAAAACTGGTGGGAAACTAAACACTTTCTGTTTCTTATTACCTTGTTATGAGCTTTCCTCCTTTATGAGCTGTAAAAACTTTTAATCACGTGGCTTAATTAACTGTATTTACATCATATAGTCAGCAGAGAGATGGTTTGAGGTGACAATTCCCTGCCTAGCCGTGGTAGCTTCCCCATGTCATTACTCCTGAAGGGGAGACAGTTAGTCATCACTGCCCACAAGGGAAGTGACTCATCCTTCATCTTTCACAATGACATAGACTGGACAAGAAATACACCACCTATCACTGCATCAAGAATGGCTCTAGAGACCTGAGCACAGGAAAGAATATATGTATTTCATGCTGTAAACAATTCAAATGAGAGTAGTCACATCCATTATACAAAAAGCAACTGAAAGAAAGCAGGAGCGACATGCTACACAGAATTAAACCTCCAGCAACAAGTCATTACTGCTGAGTCTGTAGAGAGTGGAGTAGTTATTTTTTTTAGGGGAACTTCTTTCCTTTCAAAAGGGTTATTTCACATCAGTTGTCTCTGTTGTCAGTTAAAATCTCATCCTTGTTTTCGCTGCTTTAATACAAGTATATGGTTATAAATATATCTGTGAAAGCTACCACACATTGGAGTAGTGTTTGAGCCACCTTCCTAAGTGGAAGGTCCTTTCTGTTCTCCATTCCAAAGCATCTGTAGACTTCCTCACAGCACAGACAGCTTTCTGCACCACCTCATCTGGCACCTGAAGCAAGTAAGATGCAGGTTATTAGTTTGACAACGTCACAGTTGCATTACTGTTTAGACAGAATAAACCAGGTGAAGAGAGCCTCAGCTACCCACCAGAGCTTTCCAACAACTGATGCATCATAAAAGTCAAAATCTCAGCACATAATGTTGAGTCTGAGAGGAGAAAGCACAATATGTAAACAGGCAAGTTACAAATCCAAATAATGTTTTCCAGAACACCTATACTACACGAACATATATATTCACCTTGGTCTTCCTCCTAAACCTGCTTTTCCAGCATCCCTATGGATGTGGATTAACCTTTTCCAAGCCCCTGGGCTTGAAAACATGAGCATACAAATCATCTTCTGAAAACCATTTCTGGATACTCTACACACACCTTTCTTTGGTGCTGTATTTCAATAAATTGCATTTAGTCATCTATACCCTGCTCTGCCAAAGAGACGTATATTCTTAATCTTCCAGAGAGCCTGCTTTGTAGCTAACAGATAGGGGACTCAGAGTCACACTTCAAGATATCAGCAAGCTTGCTTTTTAGGACATGAGATGACGCTGCTACAAAACCTAATTCTGTTCAATTCTATATACATGCCTTCTAAACTTAGTGGGACTCAAAAGAATATTTCCAACTGCATAATCTCACTGTAAATTATATATTGATGTCCAAAAATAAACTAATTCTTCAAAAATTGCTCTGTATTTCATTACTTAGCAGCTGTGCAAGTTACTGGAGTTTCACTTCTTGCTCAGAAATACAGTCTGAATTTTCATTGAAGTAAAATATTTCTAACCTCCCTGAAAAAGTCAAAAGCCATAACCAAGTACACACCAAACTGAGTGCATCCTGGGACCGTGCCAACAAGAGATCAGTTCACTCCTCCACCATGCCAGCAAGCACATATAGCATTAAGTGACCCTTATGGTCAGATTACAGCCCACTGAATGGTATCAGGCATAGGGCTAAGAGGGACTGCGGCAGCTCCTCAGCAGATGAGTAATCCCCTCAGATAAGGTCAGCAAGCTCCTGGCATATATCAGCAACTATACATAAGAAATGTTGAGTCCTGGCTGTAGCACAAGCATAACTCCATTGGTAGAAGGAGAGGTTGGACAAGGGGAGCTATGCTGTGTATAACCAAAGTTTTCACAGATTTTCCAGTTGGATGCTGAATTTATAGAAACAACTTATTTGCCACAGAACATTTTAACTTGGACAAAAGAACATTTTAACTTGGACAAACTTCACACAGTTCTCCTAGTTCTGAACACAGATGCCCCAGAGCCAGTACAGCAGAGGAAAAATGGCACAAATCTTCAAAATCACATACCTTCAAGGGAGGAGAAGGAAGAAGAGACTGAAAGGAAGATTGCCATTGTAAAGCATCAGCATTTCTACCCCTTGGTTTCTATCACAAAGTTAAACTATTTTAAAAATGCATTCAGCTTATCTGAGAAGAGATACAAGTGCAGTTAATTTTGAGTTTGAGGTTTTGTCCACCCACTATCTCTCCTCTTAAAAAAAAAAAAAAACCCACACAAAAAAAAAACCCAAAACCGCAAAAACCAAAACAAACCCGAGCCAAACAAGTTTTTTTTTGCTTCAGTCTGAAATGAAATTTCATTGAGCGACATTCTCACTTTCTTCACCGCTAGTCGCTATGCTGTTCAGACTTTCAAAATCACGCAACCCTCAGAATTAACAAAAAAACCCCAAACGAAACGAAACCAAAAAAAAAAAAAAAATCCCACAACAACCACCACACAAAAAAATCCCACTGCTTTCTCCCACTAGTCACCCCAGGCCCAGCAGGAGGCACCCGCAGCGGCTACCGGCGCTACCCGGCCACTGCCACCAGCGGGACGGCGGTAGCACCACGGCCGGAGGAACCCGAAGCTGAGCTCCGCTCACCTACCGCACCCAAATCAGAAAACACCAACCCCTCCTAAAAATAGTCCACAACTCCCTAATCGACCTA